>WEIU01019436.1:293771-340809 GCA_013389925.1 Aegithalos caudatus
CCCCGCAGGCCCCTCAGGCCCCGCGCCGCGGCTGGCTCCTGTGCTCGGGGCTGCGCTGCCCCGGCCAGCCTCCGGGATTGGACCATGATTTATGTGTGTTATAAGCCCGTGAATGAGTTGCTGCTGCCTCTGAGCAGATCTGATTCGAGATCGGGGAAGTCTCCAAACCCAGGAGATGCTGGAGCTCTTTTGCTGTCCCCTGTAAGGGAAGGAGACAGTTTGGGAAATGGATGGGTGGGTAAAAAAGGTGCCATTAGCACAGGTGATGCATAAGCCAAGCTTTACGTGACTCAGACATTTGCTCGTGAGACCATACAGAAACCAAATTGCTATAGGCAAAAAAAGAAAAAAAAAATTGCACAGATAAATGATAAATCCTATGAGCAAGAAACTGCCCAGCTGTTCAAATGCTTGGTGGAAAAGCAGGAAGGGAATCGAGCTCACTGAAACGCTAGAGATGTGAACAACAATCAGGGAGTTCCAGCTCCTCCCGGCGCTGCCTCCTTGCTGGTAGGATGGCTGGAGCTCAGCTCGTCCAGGCCCTGCTCGCAGGGCCGACCTGGGAAGCGTGAGGCAAAGCTCCAGGCTGTGATCTCTGGGAGGAAAACAACACTTGAAATTCACTTCCTCTCCCTGCTTGGAACTGGAGTGTGACACAGATCGAGAGAATGCTTGGAACTTTGGCTGCTGTTAGAAGAGGAATGAAGTAAACCAAATATTTTTGTAATAAAAATTTAATATCCTTTTTTTGGGCTTTGTAATCAAAGCAGTTTTCTAAGCTATGCGCGCATGCACAGTAATCCTCAGCTAATCCTGCTTGCCTCAGGCATAGGAGATGCTACAGAAATAACAAGGCAGTGCATACTACAGAAGAAACTTCTAATTTGTTTTTGTCTAGCTCAGCATAAGGCCAAGCCCCAGGTGCAGTGGACCATCACATGAAAAATGTAACAGAGCTCAAATGTAAAATACTCCTGCAGCCATGTATATTGATCAAATACCAGATGGCATGAACGGGGTAACTGTGGGATGGTGTTGGGAATGGAAGTCAAGTTCCAGATTCTTTTTCCAAAACAAGATACCATTTATATTTGTGAAATCCATGGAAACACCAAGAAAGCTAGAGTTCTGTGGGGATCAGAGCCCAGTGAACATCACTGCTAGGCACATTACAACCATATTTCCTCAAAATTTTTGCTACCACTCTTTCACTCATAACTTTGTAATAATTTTTGAACCAGAATTTTTCCTATTTATAAAAATACATTTAAAACGTTTTTCACTTAGTATTCCTTCAGCTGAAATACACACAGGTCAAAAATTTGAAATTAGGAGCAGTAGTAATCCACACCAATTTGTGCTTTTATGTAATTTGGCTTTGATTCGCCACTCATGGGTATATGAAATTGTGACTTTTTACTGATCTTACAACTGGGGACTTCTGCTGCTGGTAGGTGAAGCTGATGCTTCCATTGGGGAAGATCCTTTTCTTCCTTTTCAAGGACGCATGAATTCCTCTAGTCTGCAGGAATGCATATGGGTGCACCCTGTTCCACTGTGCTGGTGTCAAACCCTGGTGTCCTAGCAGGGGTGTGAGGGATCTTCTAGAGGCCAACTCTGAGTTTATTTTATTGTGACTAATAGACTAAAAGACCCATCCTAGTCTGGAATCAAGCCAGGGCCTGAAACTGAAATCGCTTCCTAGTAAGTTATTTGCTCCAGTTATTGAATTGAGGGAAGCATTCCTGTCCCGTCCTCCTAGACCCGCTGTCTTGGCAGTGTTAACAAAATATGCCCCAACCAAGGAGAGGTGGCAGGATGCCAGAACAACACATAAAAACTATCTTTCCTGGAGAGAGTCATCCAACAAGTTGTCAGCAGGGACTGCTCCTCCACCAGCCTGCCAGGGACTCCTCTGGAAGAGCCCTGCAGTGGCACAGTGAGCTGCCAGCAGTGTGAGCCAGCAACACAAGCCCATGTGCCTGCAGCCACCAGTGACACGGGTGCTGGCCCTGGGCCAGGAGGTGTGTGGCTCACTGCCACCGTGTCCCCGCACCAGGCACAGCAATCCTGCACGTGTGAAGACCAACTGCTCTCTGGAGACCTGCTCCCTCAAGCAGGGCAGAGGTGGTGCTGCCACGCTAGGAAAGGCATACCAGCCCTGCCCATCACCACTCTGCCTGGCCAGGTGGGAGGCACAACCCCAGGGCCATGCCCCAGGCATGTGCTGGGAACCCTTCTTAAACCTGATCCCTCCAACATCAGCTCGGGCAGCAAAGCTACCCCTGCTCCTGAGCTGACAGAGCCTCTCCCACTGCAGCATGGCTGAGCCCAGCAGCCAGGCAGAGCAGGCACAGTGGCACCTGTGACACAGGACACCGATCTCCTGTCAGTACTCAAGAGGTTAACACTGGAGCTCGGCTACTCCCTTGTGGGCACTGCATGGGCCTTCACTGTCCCAGCAGCTGAGCAGCCCCTTTGGAGGTCACAGGTGGAGCCTGTTTGTAGCTGTGACAGCTTAGAATCACACAATTCTTAAGGTTGGAAGAGACCTGTAAAATCACAGTCCAACATTCACCATGACACCACTGTGTTCACCACTAAATCATGTCCCCAGGTGCCACATCTACATTTTTTTGAAAACTCATAGGGAAGGTGATTTTACACCTTCCCTGGGCAGTGCCTGTGCCAGCCCTTCCCATGAAAAATTTTCTGTAATATCCAACCAAACCTCCCCTGGCTAAACTCGAGGCCATTTCCTCTCATCCTATCACTCATTACCTGGGAAAAGACACTGACTCCACCTGGCTACAACCACCTATCAGGTAGAGAGTGAGAAGGTCCCCCCTCCAGTGCTCCTGCATTTGGGGTGAGATTAAAATTGTAATGTCAACTATTAAAATATTAATGTGATCCTTTTCAAATTCCTTCTGCTTTGTGGGGAGCAATGGCATGTGGAAGAAGGTTTGCTGTGATTCCTCTGAGATGTGAGAGAGTAACTAATTACTGGAGAAGATGAGATACAGTCCTGTGATTCCCTGGAATATCTGCTAAGTCTCAGGACAGTTTGTATATAATGGAGCCACTCTTCTACAAAGAAAAGATAAACAGAGGAAAAGAAAGACAGTGCTGAAGCAAACAGCAACCCTGAATAGTGACTGATCTCAGAGTTAATCCAGAACCTGGTAAATAAGACTGCAGACAATTAATTAGAGGAATAATGCCTCTAAATAATATTTTACAGTAGGATTAGTTCATCAGGAGGGTTCCTGGTGAACTCATACGGAGTGTGGGGAGAAAGGTAGACACTAGATTGCCTTCAGCTGTTTAAATGATTCCTGCCGATCCTATTACAGAAGAGAAAGGGAAATTGCAGAACAAATCATATGAGTTCCTATTTCTAGTGGTCCAACAGCCCCTATAAAAGAGAGAGAAAACGCCTGTGTGCTCTGGAAGCAATAAAAGACACATTTGTCCCCCATTCATCACTGCGTTATCCTCGGGTGTGCGCAGACACTGCCGAGCCCGCGGGGGCGGGGGATTAGCACAGCCCCGTACTCCGCAGCGTCTGCCCTGGTGCTCCCTGCGGCAGTTTTGGGGTCAGCGCTGCCGCTGCACCAGCCTGGAGGGAGGGACAGGCACCCGCTGGGCAGCAGGCACGGAGAGCGGCGTGCTCCGGCAGGGCGTCTCTGATCCGCAACTCAGGCACCACAGGTACCCTGCTCGGGCATAAAATGTGGCGAGTGCCAAAGTACGGCGTCCCTCATCGCCTTCTCTGAAGCAGCAGCCGTGGCAGGTCAGGTGGGTGCACTCAGGCGTCAGAGCTGCCCCGTGTGAGTGACACAGTAACGGAGAGGAGGAATCCTGGAATATGCTGAGTTGAAAGGGACCGACTAGTCCAACACCTGGCCCTGCACAGGATACCCCAAGAATCACACCATGTGTCTGAGAGCATTGTCCAAACACTCCTTGAGCTCTGGCGGCCTTGGTACTGTGACCACTGCCCTGGGGAGCCTGTTCCAGCACCCAGCCACCCTCTGGGTGAAGAAACTTTTCCGAATATTCAGCCTAAACCTTCCCTGACAGCTCCAGCCATTCCTCAGGCCCTATCACTCGTGACGAGAGAGCAGAGAACAGTGCCTGCACCTCTGTGTCACCTCACGAGGAAGTTGTAGGCTGCTGTGAGGTCTCCCCTCAGTCTCCCCTTCTCCAGGCTGAAAAAACCAAGTGACCTCAGCTGCTCCTTGTAGGGCTTCCCCTCCAGATCCTTCAGCATCCTGATGCCCCCCCCATTTGCACATTTACAGCTTTATCTTCTTATATTCCTGTGCCCAGAACTGCCCCCAGGAGGTGAGGCCACACCAGTGCAGAGCAGAGCGGGACAATTCCCTCCTCCACCTGGCCAGCAATGCTGGGCCTGACACCCCCCAGGATGCGAGTGGCCCTGCTGGGTGCCAGGGCACTGCTGACTCATATCCAACTTGCCGTCAGTCAGGGCCCCAGGTTCTTTTCTGCAGCTGTTTCCAGCCTCTCATTCCGCAGTGTATACACACAACAAGGGTTGCCAAGTTCCATGTGCAGAATTTGGCACTTGTCTTTGTTAAACTCCACACAGTTGGTGATTGCCTATCTCTTTGATTTGTTGAGGTCTCTCTGCAGGGCTATTCAGACTCAAAGGAGTCAACAACTCCTTCCAATTTAGTGTAATCAGCAAACTTATGTAGTGCACCTTTGAGTTCTGCATCCGGGCCATTAATGCAGATGGTGGAGAGCACAAGGTGGAGGATGGAACCCTGAGGAACCCCACTAGTGACAGTTGCCAGCCTGATGTCACCCTATTCACTGTAACCCTTTGTGCCCAACCTGCAAGCCAGTTGCTCACCCGTCATATTAAATGGTTATCCATCTGTGGGCTGGACAGCTGATCCAGAAGGATTCTAGAAAGCTTTATGAAAGACAGTATGAAAAGCTTTGCTGAACTTCAGAAAGATTACATCTACTGGCTTCCCTTGATCAACTAGGTGGGTTATCCTGTTATAGAGGGAAATCAGGTTTGATAAGCAGCACCCTCCTCAAACCATGCTGCCTGTAATCAGTGTCTGCACTGTCCTCTAGATGTTTTTCAATATCTCCCAGAAAAATATTTTCCATGATTTTACCAGGCACTGTGCTGACACTGTGGCATGCAGTTAATGGTGTGTTACTTGGGGCTGAGGGGGCTGGAAACCTGCACATGTTCTTAGGGATTACCTGAGAGAACCCAGGCTGTTCCTGGGAACAGGAATGAGCAGTGCCAGCTCCTCAGCCTGCCCAGCTCCATGGAGTGCTGAGACTGGCCTGTAACTACAGCCAGTGGTTAGCCCTGAGTGGGACAGGTGACAGTACCCATGCCCTAGCTGCTGGCTAAATACTGCTGCTCTGACACAGGAGCGGGCAGTTACTGCATTTGAATCGTAAAATATCAGACACAAAGTCTCAGCTATTGTGGATTCAGAGTTGCCTGCAGTAGCCACAGTCCCTCTGCCCTTCTGCAGGACATGGCAGTCTGGTGGGAAGCTGTGTCCATGGGCAGGGCTTTGGGCCATTGATCTAAGTTCATATAAAAAGGTTCAGCTCTGTGGCCCCATTTCTTCAAGCCCCCACCTTGCCAGCCATGATCCTTGCATATTTCCAGATGCTGCCAGAGCCTCCCTGTTAATTGGTTTATGGGGGTAATTTACAGCACCTGGGAATTTTGTTATTTCTCAAGGTCATGTCCTGTGTCTTGGGATACTGATGGTCCTACCTCATTTCTGCTGTGATCAGTGCTCAGCAGTTGAACTGTATGTCCAGTGCAATTGACAAAGTGATCCACCTTCACCTGCAGTGCTCACACACACCCACACCATTGCCTTTGGAAAATAATTACTGCACAGAGACCGATCCTGTTAGATTAAGACAAATTAAGAATCTAATATATAGGTTTGCTGTCAGGCTCCCAGGGTCAGGGGTCGATACAGTATATTGCAGGGAGGCTATAGGTTACCCCAGCCCAAATATTTTATCATAATAAACCAAATGGGGACAAAACACCCAGCAGCAGCCCATAAATCTATTAGCAGTGAACTGTCAATGTCCCACATACCCGGGTAATTTGTTAATTCAGAGCTGGGGCTCTTTTTTCACTAGACCTTGTAAACTCCTTTTTGAAACATCAATAAACCATCTGCTTTGACTTGTTAATCAAACGACTTTATTCAGTCCAAAGCAATTTTTTCCTAATAAAAACAGAGTATTTATCTCCATGGCTATAAAGGAGGATTGTTTTCAACTGTTCACTTATAGTTAAGAAGCACATTTAGTTTGGATTGATTTCCAATGCTTCGGTCATATCTTGTCACTTCCCATTTCTTACACACAGCATCTCAGTTTAGCTCTCTAGCAGGGAAAACACAACCTGCCCCAGTCAGTGCTGGGAGTGGCACCAGGGGAGTGGTAACCAGCAGCAAAAAGGTCAAGGAAATCAAACTTTAAAGAGCTGAACATATCCTTGTCAGCTCTTGGGCCGCTCCCACCTTTTCCCAGTCTTTTCCTGCAGCTGCACCTGCCTGGTTCCCACCTCCTCCAGAGCCAGCCCAGGATTCCACCTGGGACATCTTCCCCAGGTGCCCTGTTCCCTTGCTGTGGGTCTTGCCACGGCTCTCGAGCAAAATCTTGGCACAGTCCCCTCCAGCTTCATCACTGGTAGCAGCTGGTGGTGAGGGGTACTGTGGTGGGTGGGCACGGGGCTGCGGTGGTCAGACACGGGGCTGCGGTGGTCAGACACGGGGCTGCGGTGGTCAGACACGGGGCTGCGGTGGTCAGACACGGGGCTGCGGTGGTCAGACACGGGGCTGCGGTGCTCTCAATGTCTACTGCCCCCGCTGCCCCCCAGAGCACAGGCTGCCTGGCATGGCCATCACCATGGGCATGGTGGCATATGCCACGTTCCTTCCTGCTCTCCAAAGCGCAGGGAAGGTGTGGGGGAGATCCATTAGGACACTATTTCTGAAGGATGCAATTCCACGATGCAGCGCAGAGGGGGAGATGCTGGGCAGAGGACCCGGGGGATGCATTAGAGAAGGAAAGCGCGTGTTCAGCCTGGCTGGTTGTTTTTCTCCAGCCGTTTGTCACATCTGCAGCAGGAGAGGATGCGCTCAAGCAGCCGCGGCACTCCCAACACAGCGACAGCAGCTCACGCAGCTGGATGAGAGCCAGCGCCAGCCGACCCCAAGCCCGTCCCCTGCAGGGGGACATTGCTGGCCCTGAGCCCTCCCGGACACCAGCACGACCGGCCACGCTCCGCGGTGCTCACAGGACTCGGGGAGCCTTCTGCTGTGTCCCCTCGCGTCCACCTTGGCCCGAGAGCGTGTCCAGCAGGCCGTGACACGCGGGCTGGGGCTGGGATCCTTCCAGGGCACCCCAGGGCCGCTGGGGTGTGACAGGCAGGAGCGGCCCCGAGCCCGCTGCGCTCCCGTGGCATTGCAGCTGTGGGCAGCTGGGGCTGTACCGGGACACCCTCATCGCCCGGGCACGTCGAGGAGAGCCGCTCCCGGCCCATGTCAGGCTAGGGCACAGTGTCCCCCTGTGCAGAAACACTGTCTGTGGAGCACAGCCCAGCTCTCCCCTGCAGCAGCTTCAAGGAGCGAGGGGGAAACCCTCTGCCGACCCAGTCTGATCCTAACCAAATTCTGCCCTTGTCAAACGCCTGCTTTAGACTGAGGAATTGCAGATCTGCCTGAAGAATCCCTAGCAAACACCTTTTCCTACATGCAAAGAGCAAGTCCTGTGAATGGAGAGCAGCGCCACAGCTCCCCATGGGTGCAGACCCCTGGCACCCAGCACCCTGTCTCAGTGGTCAGTGGGGCCTGCTCCGTGCTGCAAGATCATCGGTGTGGCCACCGAGGCAGTCCAGAGTGGCCTTTCCCAGGTGTTCTCACACGGTGCTGCTGAAATGCCTGAGGGGCACTACTGCCACTCCAGAGTCAGTGTGGTCTGATGCCAGCAGCAGGAGCCAGGGGTCAGGCTGTATCCCAGCCCAAGTGTGCTGACTGCATGTGCTCAGTGCACCGCATCCGTCGTGTGCCTCCACGAAGGCCCCATGCCCGCAGCCTGCTCTCACTGGGATGTGGAATCAGCAGCCCCCAGCCCCGTCTGAGCCTCCATGAGGGGGAAGGGGCAGAGAAACAAAGTCATTTATATAATGTATCTCCCCGCTGAGCTCCTAATGGCTGGCGCTTTTGTTCTGCAGTGGCTGCCTGGCTGTGATGGGCAGGAAGCCGCAGTCTCCCTTTGTTCCACGGCCTTATTCAGCAATTTAGATCCATCATAAAAATCAAATATGCATGTTGCAATCGCCTTGCGTAAAACAGCTTCAATTTTCGCCTTTCTTTAATTGAACTCCATGGGAGAAAGAGGCAGGGCTGGGGAGCAAGGGGCAGCAGGAGAAGCGCTTTGTGTTTTTGTTCAGCGGGCTGTGAAAATGGGTAGTAATGAAAATACAGAATTTTTATCTTTGCCTCATTATTAAAAAAAAAAAGGACAGAAATCCTTGATAAGGCCTCCCTGGTAGAGGACAGTCTGTGGGGGAGCAGCCTTCTTTTCCCTGTGTTGTGGGGATGACAGGTTCAGCAGAGGGATAAGAGGTGGCCCTCAGCATCATGGCAGGAACTGGTAATACAGATGGCAGCTTCATGCTGCCATAACACACGAGGCTAAGCTGACACACCATGGCTCTGCTCCTTTTATCCTCCCAGAATGCCAAGGTGCTCTTCTGTTGCTGAGAGCAAACGTGTATCCTTAAAGATTTTGCCAGCACCTCCCTGCAGAGCTCCACCGAGGGCGCTGGACACAGGGCCTGGAGCTGGGTGAGGGCTGAGGGCTGAGCCTGTCCTGCATCGCTCCAGGGAAGTGCTGGAGTTGGATCCTGTGTTTGTCCCCTGGGCACTCCCTGACCATGGGCACACAGGGGAACCCCTTCCAGCTCAGTGGGGTGTGGCAGGGCCAAGGGACACGTGGCAAGGCCGGTCATGTCCCCTGTCCCTCTCACCCACTGTGTGTGCTGATCATGGTGGTGCTGGAGCAGGAGGGACACGTCACACAATGCACGCTGAATTGCTGCTTAAAAAAGAACTAGCACTGCTCTGCCAAAACACTGAACATTGCCCACACACATCAACCTGCATGTGGGGGGAAAAGAGGCTTTGCCTTCTCCCTGGCCCCATGATAATTTTCTGACAATTCTGATTCAGCACTGACATTCCTTTCCCTCCCTATGTGCCCAGCTCTGTGCCTTGGCTGTGGTAGAGGCCAACCCCACTGACCCACTGCTGCAGCCACAAGCTGTGCTGGGGTGGCAGCAGTGGCTCAGGGAGGGTGGAAGCAATGGGACAGGAGGGTGTGGACACTGTGCACATGCACGTGTGCGCATGTGTGTGTTTGTTTGCATGTGCATGCCTGTGTGTGTGCAGGTGTGTACCCAGCCCAGCCAGCAGTGGTTTGGCTGAGAACTCCCTCCCCCATGCTGAGAGAACACCCTTTTTTTCTGTGACAATTCAATATAATTGAAAGTTTGCTTAGGAAAGAGTCTTTTTAACAGAACACGCTCACAAGCTGAATCGATATGAATTATACGGCACAGAAGATGCCTAGGGTATTAAAACATTAATTAAGTAACATCATGCTCCCATCTAACCAAGAGCACAATACCATTTATAGGTACCGCTGTCTGTTCTCTGGGGCACTGTGAAGTCTCTCCTCTATCACCGCAGAGGCTGTGGGAGACCCAGAGAGGCTTTGGCTGTGGCTCCTTCCCAGCTCAGGCAGGCGCCGTCCCTTGAGATGGGGCAGTAGGCACAGCCAGGTGCCCCCTAACCTGTGTGTAAGGGGCCCGTGAATGCATGGCTGTGTCTCCTTTCTGTGATGCTGCTGCCCTGCTGCCATCTCTGCCCCGCTGGTGGGTTGGGGGTGACAGCTGGGTCCTGCTGGGGACAGGCCACCAGAGCCAGCCCCACATCACCCTGCCAAGGGGTTGTGACCTTGACTCGTGGAAGGCGGCAGCAGCTCAGTGCTGACCTGCCTGGGGAGCCGAGCAGTGCCTGTGCTCATGCAGCAGTGGCTGGATTAGCTCACATCAGCCCGGGGACTAACACACTGATTCCGCAAAACACCAAAATAGAAAGTCATTGGAGTGAAATCAGTGTCTTCACCACATCCCCTCTGGCAGAGCGTTAATTAAAATGACTCTCTAGTGCTTTAGATCATCAGGTGTACCTTGTTAACGAGCTTGGAACAGAGAACCAGCTCCACACTGGAGTTTAAGCACTCACGAAGTTAACCCTTCACCACTGCTGGCACAGCCTGGCCCAGTGGCAGTTTCCAGCACATCCATGTATGTTAGGGATGTGTCAGCAGCTTCCAATGTCATTCAGCCAAGGTGTGAACAGGGGACCCTGCCTGGGTCAGTGGGGCCTGGCTACAGGGGTGGTGTCACTGCAGCTGCTGCACTGTTCCGGGCATGAGCTCCCGGGGGTCTTTTAGTCCCTCCAGCTGCAAATGTAGCTCCAAATCCATCGGCCAGGCAGGTCCTGCTATGGGAGTATAAATATGCATTTTTTTGGCCTGTAAGACTGCACTCCTGAGAGCTGAACCTCTCTGAGGTGATGGCAATGAAAGGTCATTAAAAATCACTCCCAGCCTTCTCTTACCAGAATCACAGCATGGAAAAACCTTTTTATTCCTGTCAGAGGTTTGCACAATTCCCATGGATGGGCTGCTCTATGTAGGATGCTGCGCAAAGGTTTTTAGTTTGCAGCTTGTGCAGCTACTCGAGGCCATTTACACCTTCCTGAACTTAACGAGGCACTTCCTCAAGTGTGGCTGTTTTACAGTGAAATTCAACCCAAGAAAAAAAAAAAAATCGCAACATTATATAATAAACTTATAAAACGGCTGGTCTAGAAGCAGGAGAGATGTTAATGCAGCGCAGTGCAAACACCAGCAGCAGGAGGGTCACATTGGCCACCCTGTCACTGCCATAGCCCTGTCTGCTCATTAAAAAGGCAGGATGGAGTTTTCCTATTAATAAAACCCCAGCCAGCTGAGAGGCAATCCAGATCCCTGTCTGTTTAGGCTCATGCCAGAAGAACAGTGCCCAAGGCAGGGACAGGACCGGGCAGCCTGGCCAGAAGCAAGTTTTAAAAGTCCTGAGCTGCAGCGTGTCCAGGTGCACTTGGCCTCGCCACCCTGGGCGCCCATGGGGCAGGGGGTCACCTTCCAAGGCTGCTCCTGGGGCAGGGGCTGGGGCAGATGCGCCACAGCATCCAGAACCATGGCGACCTTGTTGATTTTGACACACCTCAGTTTGTAATTCAGGGCCTGTGGCGCCCAGGTCAGAGAGCATGAATGTTAACCAAGGAATGCTCCACACCCCTGGGGAGCTGCCGGATTTCCTCCCTGTGCCCTCTGCTCTATGGGAGACCACAGAGCTCAGTCCTTCTCACATGGAGAGGGAGGAAGCCCCCTGCTGTCCCGGCAACTGCACCAAGGACACCCATACTGGCAGAAGCTTGCTGCACCTGCAGTGGTGGGTGTAAATTATTTATCACTGTAGTTATAAATTAGAGATGAGCTGTGGCCCTTGTGACTCCTTTTGGGTGTGGTCCCTGTTAGCAAATTTCAAGCCTTTTCTGCTGCAAGGGGCAATTTTTGGCAAGAGAATTGTGTACTGAACACTCAGCAGTTCCTCTGGGTTCCCTCCCTGCTGCAGAGGGAGCACAATGAGTTGCCACTTACCTACTTACCTGCATCTTCTTTCGATTTATCGGCAGAAACAGATGTGATTTCTGTAGCTCACAAGTTTCAGGACAGACCATCAAGGCATTGCACTTTCCCTTGAACCACTCGCTACAGAGCCACGCCCAGAATCCTTTTGCAGTCATTTCATAAAATTAAATGCACTTACAATGTCCTTTTCACACATGAAGCATACCACAGCTGCAGTACGGACGGCGCTGCTTGGCTCATTGCCTCCATGGAACAGGAATTCACAGCATCAGCCCAGGCGCATGGCCCTGACGGGAGGGACAGGACGTACATGTGCTGGCGTGGGCACGCCAGCGGTGCACGAGGACACGTGTGTGCGGGCACATGGCTTGGTGGCAGTGCCCACCTGCCTCACATGGCCAGCGCTGGGGCAGTGAGTGTGCCCTGCTGAGCCACGCCATGCCACACCATGCCATGTGGCACACACCCACCCAACACGGACCCAGCACCGCACACGCGGGACATCGAGACTAGAGCTTTTGCTCATTTTTTTTTTTAATGTATCACAATGAGCAGGAAACATACGTGATGAAATAGTTCCAAAGGAGTATATTCAATTACCATCTACAGTCAACTCAACTATGACAACAAAGTCTTTTGTGACAAGTTTTTTAAAGTTTTTAAAGTTCCATGTGGTTTGTTTCTGTCAGTCTCATGTGTTTTGGTACAGTTCGAGATCAGCATTGTTACAGTAACAAAAAAGCTAACAAGACTACATTATAGAAAAACACCAATAACATCATTTTTGGTTTCACTTGCTCTAGTTTTTGTACATTGCAAAGGCTGTTCATAACCCTCTTCACCTCATTTATGCTTTCTGTTCTACCCAAACTCGCCCCCCCCCCAAATAAAAACAAAAAAAAAATAGTCAAAGTTTTGTTTCACAGTGGGCAGTATCAGCGCCAACCAACTGACCAACCAACAACCAAGCGACGGACCGACCAACCAACCAACCCAACTTCTGCTTCTATTTAAAAGCCTTTAAATTTATTTT
The DNA here is from genome assembly GCA_013389925.1 of Aegithalos caudatus. Taxonomy (NCBI): domain Eukaryota; kingdom Metazoa; phylum Chordata; class Aves; order Passeriformes; family Aegithalidae; genus Aegithalos; species Aegithalos caudatus. Next base: position 306,607 of record WEIU01019436.1, read on the forward strand.
TTTTTTAAGCAAAATATATTTTGGTGAGCGTGCTGGCTGTGTCCACCCACCTTGTCCCCCACCAGCCCCAGGTGGCCCCCGCACACCCCTGACGCTTCTCTTTATTCTCAATTGTAGGAAACTTTGGCCATCTTCACCACTTTAAAAAGCTTTTTATTAAAAATAAAACAGAAACCCGCTTAATGCTAAGTTTGAAGTGTTTTCCTCGTGCCCAGCCTGGCCCTGCTCTGCCGCTTGCTGGGAAGGCCACGCGTGGGCTGGGGGTGGCTCCCGCACCGGCCTCTGGCAGCCGGACTGCAAGGGGAGGAGGAGGCAACCTCGCACTGAAATAGTCTCTAGAAACACTTAGAAAAAATACAAGGAAATGAATTTATAAAACCTTTTAGTGGGTAGGAAGGAGGAGGGGGAAGGAGAAGAGAGAAATTGCACTATGACCAAGCAATATAATTAAAAAAACCAAAACAAAACACAAGAAAAGGATTTCCAAAAGAGACCTTGAGGAATTGGACAGATAAAGCTTGTGTTAAACTGGGAACTGGCACCACAGAGAGAATCCAAAACAAAAGAAAACAAAACAAATTCTATATGATACAGACAGAGTAACATACAACAGTTAAATGGCAAAAATATATATATATATATATATTTCATAGAATTACAAACAAGATAAAATAATGGGAAAAGAAACCTGTACAACTTTAGAATTTAAAAAATGTTCATCTCAAACACAGGGAGAAATACAAGAACTTCTGTTAAAGAAAACAGTTTGTTAAAACAGCAAACGCTCCATGGGTACGTGGTTCTGTTTTTGACACCTTATGCTACAGCTGGGTCCCGGGAGGAACATCCGGTGGTTCGCGCTTTAGTATCAACTACTTAGAAAACAATTAAAAAAGGAATTTGCACTGTGCATTAGCCTAGTCAGAAATATGTACAACAGTTCAGGATCTAGTCTTTCATCAAACTAAAACCAAAACTCCATAAAAATATAAGTGTCCCGCTAGAAACCGAACCCGCACTCGTCTCTCAGATGCTCCAGTCTCTCACGGAGGTGGCGAGTGGCTTCGGCTCGGGGAGGAGCAGCCGGAGGTGGCGGGAGGAACCTGCATTCACAGTCTTCGACGTTCCCTTTTGAAGCAGGAGGAGGATGATGATGGTGGGCAGAAGGCTCTCGTGCTTTTGGGCAGAGGAAACATGGTGGAAAGAGGTTGTTTCTGTTGGTATTTGGTTATGGAAGGGAACAGCAAAGTATCTACGTCTCCAAAATCTACATTTTAGCAGCATAAAGTTTTCCTTTCAAAGTCTGGGCCAGTTGAGGTGCGTGAGGGCTGGGGGGGCCAGGGGGCTCCGGGCCTCCCTGAGCCTGGCACCCGGTGCTGCCATGGAGAGATCTTGGAAAGAGAAACCTGCCTGGGGTGCACTGGGTGCTCGCTAAGAGTTGTCTCTCTGCTTGCAGAAGAAGCACAGATAACAACCTGGGTACGTTTTTTTATTCTTTATTTAAACTTAGACTTGTTTGTTTAAATCAGAAACAAATTCTCAAGTAAAAAGAATCCTTTTTGCTCATTCTGCACCAGTGGTGAAGGGTATGTCTTTGGATTTTATTTAAAGCATGAATTTTCTTTAGAGAAAAAAATGTAACAAAACCTTTTTTTTTTTTTTTTTTGTTTCAAAAGAAGGAACAGAGTGCAGCCTAATTACACAAACAGAACCGATGCTCAGAGGTCAGGAACAGAGTCTTTGAAGCATTTACAAAATGAGTAAAGGAAGAGGGGAAGAAAAAGAGAAGAAAAAAAAGAAATGGAAAATAAGAATAAAATAAGTGCACAAGGGTAACAGACATAGGTTAATCGCATGTATATGCCTTAAAAAGTTTCAAACCCCCAACAAAAAATATTCTGCAAGGGATCCTACTGACCCCCAAAACCCTTTGAACTTCTTTCTTTAGTTTTTATAAAATAATTATGCAACCACCCTCTAAGAAATGAAGGTAGCGACCATAAGTGGAAGATTACAGGATGGGGATGGGGATAAAGGTACAAAGGGGAGAAAAGCTCAGGCGAGTCGATGGATCGCAATCTATCTGTCTAGGAATGAACAAGACAACATCAAATGAGAAGCCGTCAGCTGGACCATACAAAAGCTAAATGTACACAAAAGGGTTTTTTCTTTTAAATCTACCATACTGCTTCAGTTCATTTCCAATGCAACAATCTACTCAACACCAAAAATGGTCATATCTATCATAAATACAGAAAGTCAGTTGTTTTAAAACTTATTTTTTTAAGCTCCAAGTCCTCAACACTCTTGGTGGTTTTTTTTTTCTGAAAAGTGGGAGTGCTTAACTTTTCCCCTTGGAATTGGCTTCAGCAGAAAAGCTACCCTTAAATCCCCGAAAAGCTAAAGCAGTTCACATTGTTTTTCTCTTGAATACTTTCTGCCCATTTTAAATTAACAAAACAAAACAAAACAGAACAACAACANTTCTTTTTTTCTTTTAGCAAGCCATTGGTATCTGAATGCTAAGATAGCAAGAAATTTAAAACTGTCTCCAGGTGGGCTGCTTTCCCATACAGCGCTGCCGGGCTCTGCTGTGCTATCAACGGGGGATCAGACGGGGCAATGTACAGGGGTGCGAGCTCCGCAGGCGCGAGGAGGCAGCACGGCCTTCATCTCCCAGACCAACAGTACCTTCCAGAGGACAAATGTAACAGATTTTTTTTCTTTTTTTTTCTTTTTTTTAAGTTTTATTTTATTAAAAGGAAAGGAAAAAAGAAATGTAAAACCCACCGGCATCATTATATGGGAAAACAACCCACGCTTTTTCTTTTTTTCTTTTTTTTTTTAATAGATACAGCATGCTGAAAGTGCCCTGCTAAGTATTNGCTTTGGAATTGCAGTTAGTCTATTTTTGAAATTGGTTTGTTATTAACTTTTTTTTTATTTAAATTCATTTTCATTGTTCATCTTCAAAGCTTACAATCTGAAGGTGTCCATTCCTATGCTAGCTAGACCACTGTCCTTAGGGCAGCCGGGGTCCTGGGGCCCCTCCGCCGGGCTCGCCGGTCCATCTGACTTTTGGCTAAGATCCGTGTCAGACTCCTCCGAATAGTCGTCTGTTGGCATCGAGGGCTGAACCCCTGAGGTGCTGCATGAACTTGAGGTAACCGTTGAAGATGAGGAGAGAGGAGGGAAAGGCGGCGGCGGCGGCTGCCCTGGCGGGGCACGCGGGGCTGCCGGGGNCAGGCAGAGTGAGGTAATAGACTGGGGTGCTCTTTGGCGTTTCTTGCTGCTCTTGTGATTGTTCGATGTTTGTGCGGGGCTGACTCGAGATGCTGACTGAGGGCCTCGTCCCCACACACCGTGCTCTCGCACGCCACGCACTGGTACGAGCCGCTGCCCTGGCCGCTGCCGGTGGGCACGTGAAGCACCATCTCATGCAGGTTCGCCACAGACTGGCCGAAGAAGCAGAGGGACTTCAGGTGGTCGCTGGCCGCCTCCTGGTCGCCGAAGCACGCCTGGCACTTGCGGCAGACCAGCTTGTACTGCACCTTTGGGACAATGAAAGGGTCGCAGAGCGAGTCCGCGCCCTTGCCTTCCGCTTCAGGCTCTTCTTGGGGTTTGGGCAGGAGGGGGGACACCTCGCGGGGTGCGTTCTTCTGCTCTTCTTGCTTGGGGGGTTCTTTGGCAGGGTCTTTGTCCGGGGTGGCAGCCCCCGTGGGGACGGGGGTTTGGCTTCCTTTGGGCTGCTGCGGTTTCTGCTGCTGCTGCTGTTGCTGCTGCTGCTGTTGCTGCTGCTGCTGTTGCTGCTGCTGTCGCTGCTGCTGCTGCAATGCCTCCTGCAGACTCTGCTGGTATTGCTGGTACTGTTGCAGCAGTGAGCCAGGAGACAGCCCCAGCAGCGCCTGTGACAGTGCAGGGCTGTAGGGGAACAGCCCCTCCATCCCATACATGGGCTGCAGGTACCCGCTCTGCAGGGCGCCAGGGATTTGTGGGGCGTAGTAGGGGGAAAAGCCAGGGACGAAGTAAGGAAGGAACTGGCTCGTCAGCAAGGTGGTGGGGTCCGAATTCAGGGCGGCCTGCAGCGCCTGGAGCTGGGCAGGCTCCACCGCGTACTCCATGGTGGGCAGCGGGGCCGCCAGGGTGCCTGCTGGTGCCTCCCCCTTTTCCTTCTTGGGCCCTGGCAGGGTGTCCCCCTTCCCCTTGGGTGCCTTCTCCTTCTCTTTTGCCTTCTCGCTCTCCTTCTCCTTGCGCTGTGCGGTGGGTGGCTGCTGCGGCTGCGGGGTCGTGGCTGGCGGCTGCTGCGGGGCCACGGCCGCCGTGGCTTGTGCTGGGGTGGGTGAGCTCAGTGCGGCCGGGGGCTGTTTATTTGGTAATCCAGAGGTGGGGAGGCCGGGTGAAGGGACGCTTGTGCTGGGCAGGCCCATCAGGTTGGGTTTGGGAGAAGTTAAAGCTGCAAGAGGGAGAGAGAAAGGTGAGAAGTCACTTTGTGCTGGGCAGGCAGAAAGCATGAGGAGGGTGATCGCAGTCCACCTCATAATCTGGAGCTTCCATCTCCTCTGTATGAGGGCAGCGACGGGCCTGAGCTGATGCATTGCCACAGCACAGGTCAGAGAGCACAGCCCTGCTGCTGCTCCCTCTGAAGAATGGCTCCTGTCCCACTCCACAGGCCCTGCGGTTGGGGACATGTCCCCTCAGTCCCCTCAGTCTGCAGCTGCCTTGGCCACACTGGCCAGTGGCACTGACTGCGTGATGGGTGATGGGGACACCCACCAGCACCCAGAGGATGCCCAACACAGCTGATGTTTTCCTGACTCCTCTGAAATTCCCAAATGATTAACACTCATGTCAACATCTGCTCTAATGAATCCTTGGGCCAAAGGACCCCAGTAGCAGGATGGTGCTAGGCCAAAGGGTGAGAACGTTCATCACTGCACATCTTGGAGAAATCTTCAGATTGGGAAGCCTTGGTCATGGCAAATGGAGACTGAACAGGCTAAACCTAATTTATTTTGTCCTTATTAGGCTGATCTTCATGAATCCACAAACCTTTGAGGCAACTCCTTCCTTCCTCCTTTTTCCTTTCCTTTCCTTTCCTTTCCTTTCCTTTCCTTTCCTTTCCTTTCCTTTCCTTTCCTTTCCTTTCCTTTCCTTTCCTTTCCTTTCCTTTCCTTTCCTTTCCTTTCCTTTCCTTTCCTTTCCTTTCCTTTCCTTTCCTTTCCTTTCCTTTCCTTTCCTTTCCTTTCCTTTCCTTTCCTTTCCTTTCCTTTCCTTTCCTTTCCTTTCCTTTCCTTTCCTTTCCTTTCCTTTCCTTTCCTTTCCTTTCCTTTCCTTTCCTTTCCTTTCCTTTCCTTTCCTTTCCTTTCCTTTCCTTTCCTTTCCTTTCCTTTCCTTTCCTTTCCTTTCCTTTCCTTTCCTTTCCTTTCCTTTCCTTTCCTTTCCTTTCCTTTCCTTTCCTTTCCTTTCCTTTCCTTTCCTTTCCTTTCCTTTCCTTTCCTTTCCTTTCCTTTCCTTTCCTTTCCTTTCCTTTCCTTTCCTTTCCTTTCCTTTCCTTTCCTTTCCTTTCCTTTCCTNCCTCCCTCCCTCCCTCCCTCCCTCCTTTCCTTCCCTTTCTTCCCTTCCTTCCTTCCTTCCTCCCTCCCATGTCAGGGGCTCTGGATGCTCAGCTTCCAAGGAATTCCAGAGTTTATGTGGCGTTCAGACATCTCCCCTGGACATTGTTTTTTGGGTGGAATTAAAAGTGTAGTGATGTTTCCTCATTAAGGAGATAGATTAATGGTGGAATGTGAAGCTTGTCCTTCTCCCCAACACCAGCAATAGCCACTAACAACGCTGTCCCTGGTGCCAATTTCTGCTCTCACGGTGGCTGGGGGTGAGAGCAGTATGGCTCCTGCAGTCACTTCCATTAGTCATTTGCCTGCTGCAGCTGGCAAATATGCTCCAGAAGAGGAATGTTTTTCTTGGCAACTCCTGTGATGCTGTTTGGGAAAAAAAGCCCCCAAAAAAGCTCCTATGTCCTGTTGGCACAGCCCCATATATCCCCCAGCTCCTGAGCAGGAATCTGCTGTAAAACCCACGAGCAAAACCCAACCAGTCTGTAACAAACCTGAGTCCCACCACTGTGGCAGGAGACCAGCCTGGGAGCAGCTGTGGAAGCATGGTGACTTTTGTTTTAGGTTGTACTGCCAAGGAGCTGCAGGAGGGCCGCATGGAGGGTGGCTGCAGCTGGGAGCCTTCAGCCATGGCTGACCCAAACCCTTCTGAAACCTCTCTGTCTGCTCCTGAAGAGGTGCTGGGACAAGAATGATTTGTGACGACAGGACAGGTATGGAATAAGGCTCCCCGCAGTGGCCCTGGAGATGTCGGATAAGGGCATGTTATAGGTGGACACCATTGAAATGGATGTTTCCCAGCTGAACATGCCTGAAAGGTTCAAGTGAAGGAGCAGGAGGTAATTCACAGTGTTCCTGGATGCATGGCCTTATCTGCTCTGACAGGCCCGGAGCTGCCATGGCCTGACCTTTGGAGCTTTATCTAAAGGCCACAAACAGACTGTTTGACTTTCTAAACAGTTCAGTCCTGTCTAGGCAGTCACTGACAGCATTTAAGGTTCATCAGATGCAGTCCCATCTCCCCAGGACACATCCTGGGCTTTGGAGAAAAATAAAAGCAACAATATGGACTGAAATGTAAAGCAGTAATTTTTGGTTTTGTTATAAACTTAGCGCACTAAGCAAACTTGTGATAGGGTGATGATATGATTTGCCAAAGAGATGCTTCTGGCTGAGTGCTCTGAAACAAGATCTGTGGTGACAAGGGTGACATGGAAAACCCCTTGCATGTGCAGGGGCCCTTCAGACACGTAATTAAACAAGGCCTTTGGATCGTATTTTTTAGGTCACTGCTGGTCATTGAGCTGCATCTTCCACTGCCGGTGTTTGCTACATGGCTTAAGACTTTTCACCTATCCACGAGGTACAAAAGAAAGGAGCATTCTCAAGAGATGAAGTCCAGTGTCTGTGATTAGGCCACCCAAAGGATTATGACAGATTTCATTTTTATGTAGCATTGCTAAGAAAAATCTTACTAAAATACAAAGTAGATTTGTCCCACAACTACACCATTTTTTGTTGAGGAGGTGCTTTCAGGTCATACCCAGCCATTACTCAAAATGGATCCTCAGCTACACTGGGATTTGTCCCAGAGGTCACATAAAGATGCTCCGGGCATCTGTCACCAGTGCTACCACGCACACCATGCCTTTCCCTAGAAACAGTTTGGATTTTTGAACGCTGGGATAGCACCACATAAAATGGATGTCAAAAGGAAAGGAATAATGAACAGCGTATTCAGCACATTAGTCCTTCTGTCCCATTGGATAAATCTTCTCTATTCCACTTCCTTGAAGGAGTTTCAGGATTTCAGGGATATGCAGCATGTCTAGATGTTACTCTAGTTCAGACTTTGCTATAAAACTTCCTGAGTTCAGGAATTAAATAAAATGCCTACTGCTTTTTTGCTGTGAAGTCAACAGGCTGAACTAATGGGCCAGGGATCCTGTTATTAGTCATTCCTGAGGGAACAACTGCTTGTGCTAGGTATGCCCCAAGTGAAGGTGTGCCTAAGCAGGATAACACCTGTACCCACCTGTGTTGGATGGAGTGAAGCCAGGTAAGGATGGGCTGTTGAGGCCTGGGAGCAAGACCGGAGGGATGCCCTGTAGCGCTGGGTACGCAGCAGGAAGGTTCAGAGCTTGCAGGGACGTGTTGTCAAACATGCCCTGCTGTTGAGCTGCCAGACCAAGAACCTCGTTGGCTTTTTTGATTCGGTCCAGCTCCTGCTGAGCCATCAACTGACGTACAGTAGCTGGGTCAAAGTACTCCTTTTCCTTATCTAACTGACTTCCAATGGTTTCTTTAACTTTGGAGATATGCTGTTGAGAGAAGATATGGTCACGTACAGACAGCCGAGCGCTGTACTTGATGCCACACAAAGTGCACTCTGTTTTGGGTCCCTCGTAACTTGTTTGGTTTATACCAAAATGCTTGGCCATGCTGAGTTTTGACTTCTTCTCTTTTGCCCTCGCATTCTGGAACCAGACCTGAACAACTCTCTTTGGCAGTCCAATGTCATTGCCCAGGACCTCACACTCCAGCATGGTCGGTGTCCTGTAGTCATTAAAGCATGACTTAAGAACCTTGAGCTGCAGATTAGTCATCTGAGTGCGAAAGCGTTTCTGCCCAGGCCGGTCCCCGCTTTCGCCAGACTTGCTGGCTGAACCGCTTGCACCAGGGCTGGGCGAGCAGGGGTCTGCAAGGCTGGAGGTTTCACTATAGTCCACAGTACCTTCGTTGTCGTACTCTTTGCTGTAGAAGCTGGGAGCTGGGCTGACCAGGCCAGAAGACAGACGATCTTCGTATTCCGACATTGCTATCATGGCTGCTTTAGTCAGACCTTCGCCAGGTCCTGATGTGGATTTGGTTTCGGTTGCAATCCCTGTTGCACTATCGTTGTCTGCGTTCCCTTCGTCTCCCGTGGTAGTGTCTGTGATTGCGGTATTGACGGAAGAACAGTCATCGTTGTCCAGTTTTGTCTGGTCAAAGTTCAGATTGACAGAGGACATGGAGGGACTCTCAAAGTCTTCAACCCCTTCCACCTTAATGGAGGATGGACTCAGCAGGGTTCTAGGTGACAGTTCCATACTCTTGTTCACCGGGGAGAGGGGAACGCTCTGTCCATCGCTGCTGGTTGGTGGCATGTGGGAAAAGCTGGCTCCATCAAAGATGTCTCCTTTCATCTGGAGGCCCCCGTCGCAGTCTAGAAGCATAGCAGACAGCGTCAGGTTGTACCCAGCTCGCTTGGCCTCGTGCCAGTGACGGGATCGGATATGAGCTTCCAGAGCTGTCTTTGCTTTAAAGAGAGCTCGGCAGAAGGGACACCGTCTGTGGGCCTGGGCAGGCCCCACAGCCCTGAACTGCCCCTTCCTCTCTCGTGCACGGGTGTTCTGGAACCAAACCTGTACCACACGCTTCTTCAAGCCCACTTCATGTGCAATGTGATCCAGCATCTTCCGTGTAGGGTTGGAGTCGAGCAAGTATTTCTGGTACAGGATTTCCAGCTGCTCAGGGGTAATGGTTGTCCTTAGACGCTTATCCCTTTGGGGTTCTTCTCCCCCGGTGCCACTGTCATTCTCTCCAGGGCTTGCACTGGCCTTTTCCTCCAGCTTTCTCTTCAGCGTGTTCATGGTGGATGTTGGAGTTGACGGTGAGGTGGCTGAGCTTGCTGGAATCTGTGGTAACGTTCCAGACAGCAGCTGGCTTGCCAGTAGTGGATTACTGGGATCAAAAAGCATGAATGGCATATCCAGTGTTCTGTCCAGGAATGGGGGGTGAATAAACTGGTTCTGTGCACTCAGGAAATGGAGCTGCTGATGCTCTTGCCAATGCTCAAAGGAAGGAAATGCCAGTTTGCACTGGTCGCACTGGTATGGGATTAGCTGAGGAGGTAGGTTTGCCAGCTGCTGAGGGGTGGACGTGTGAATGGGTTTGAGGGAGAGGTGTGAGAGCTGAGATGGACTTGGACTTGACTGTGACAAGGAGCACTGAGGGGGCTGAGGAGGAGGTGGCTGTTGCAGCGAAGAGGGGGAGGATAACTGTGAAATCTTTTGGTGTGCTGAACTTGTCTTTTGTTCTCCTTGGTCCTGTTGCTGCTGAGGCTCTTGCTTTGGTTGCACTTGCTTCTCTTGGGTTTGGTTTTGCTGTGTACTTGGAGGTTCAGACTGCTTTGGTTTCTCATCTGTAGCTTCTACTTTAGAACTAAAGGTGGAGGAATCGTCTGCCTCTGCTGTGAGCTGCAGAAAAGCTGAGGAGGTTGCATTGGCTGAAGATGTAGGTGTGCTGTAAGCTTGTGAGGGCATCGGTGTGCTGCAGGAGGAACTGGTTGGAGTCAAGAGCTCTATTGCATCCATAGAGTCTTCGTTCTGGCTATCATCCTGTCCATCCTCATCCTCATCTTTGTAACAAAGTTTTTTCTGGTGTTTAATGAGATCAAAAATGCGCTGAAAGACCAGACTGCACTTTTTGCACTGGTAGTTCAAGTTGCTTGTTCTAATGTACCTGTCATTTGTGAGTTCCCGTCGCTCCCCATCTTTGCCTTCTCCCTGATTCTCATAGTTTTTCCTAGCTTTCTGACGGGCATTCTGAAACCACACCACTATAACACGCGTTGGGAGGTTCAGCAAGTTGGAAAGCTGCTCAAATTCATCATCCTTTGGGTAAGCATTGGCATCAAAGAAGTCTTGCAGGACTCTGAGCTGGTAGTCAGTAAAGCGTGTCCGAGAGGATCGCTTGCTTCCCCAGTACTCCTGCTTTTGAGGCTCTGGAGAAGGAGGCCGTGAGTCTATCTTCAGCTCTTCCAGGCTGGTAATGGGAGGGTTGCTGAAGTTGTATGGGGAGTCCTTGTTGCGTTGGCGCTCCTTGAACAGGGTGTTTCTGAACCAGTGCTTGATCACCTTCTGAGGCAATCCAGATTTGTCTGCCATCTCTTTGATCTGTTCCTCACTTGGGGAATTGTTAATGTCAAAATACTGCCGAAGGACTCTGAGCTGGTCATCGGTGATCCGTGTGCGTGGCCTCTTGTTCTGCTGCTGCTGGAGAAGGCTGGGGTTGAGCTGATGCTGGTACAACTGGGCCAAGTCAGCGGGCAGGGGGTCTACAGGGCCCAGCTGAGGTGGCAGCTGTGCTGGTAATGTCTGCAGGGGCATGGTTTGCATCATGAGTGGTGAGAAGATGGGGAGCTCCATAGGCATGGAGAGCTGTGTGAGTGGCACAGACGGCTGGGCTGGTGCGATAGTGGGAGAGGTGATTGGCGGGGCAGAAGTAGGGATGGCAGGAGCAGCAGCTGGCTGGGGAGGAGCTGGAGGGAGCGGAGGGGGCGGTGGTGGAGGTGGGGGCGGTGGCTCTGGGGTCTGCGGCCGCAGCGGGTATAGTTTGTCATAGTGTTCTCTGTATTGTTTGGCAAATCTCTCTAACTGCTTAAAGGGAAAGTAATGTTGGTGAACGTGCTCTTGGTGGCTCTTCAGGATGAGGATGTTTGAGAATAACTTGCCGCATGTATCGCACTCCAGCTTTTCCAAGTTCTCACCTTGCTCTGTCTTCCCATTTTTCTTCTGCCCCTTTTGCTTGTTCTCGTTGTACTGAATGACGAGCTCAAAGCCAAAGTTTTCCAGCAAGGCTTTGGTGGCGTTGCCCCTTGCATCTGAAGCAATCCGTGGAGGAAGTATGGAGGGCTCTGAACTGCTGCCCGGCACGAAGTCCTTCTTCTCTTTGGGCTTTAAGTTATCAGGAAGAGACTCCTTCAGTGTTACGTTATTGTCCCCCCTCTCTGCACTTTCCCTTTCCCGTGGGGTTTCTTTATCTTTCTCCTTCACGACAGATTTATTCTTCTTCTCTGGGTGCTGACTCTGCTGTAACAGGACGGAGTGGGGCTGTGACAGGGAGAGCTGACCTTGCTGCTGCTGCAAGAGCTGTGGATGGTTCTGCTGAGGGAGCTGAACTTGTGCCTTCAGGTCCTCCAGCAAACTTGGACCCGTCCCAGTCAGTGTCAGTGCACCACTGGTGACAGGCAAGCTGACTTCTGGATTGAGCTGGAACTCAGCACTGGGGATGTAGAATGGGAACAGAAGATGCTGCTGCTGCTGCAGCTGCAGAAGGGTCTCAGTGGTCATTGGAAAGTGCGGCAGAAGTGCTGGGTTGAAGAGCTGGGACTGCAGGAGAGCAGCTTGCTGCTGCAGCTCTTGCTGCAGGTGGGCCTGGACCTGTGCCTGTGCCAAGGTTTGAGCCTGTTGCTGCTGCTGCTGCTGCTGCTGTTGCTGCTGCTGCTGCTGCTGCCTGGATGCAATCATGTCTGCCAGCTTCTTGCGGTTCACCTCCTTGGGCTCCGCAGGGGAGGAGATGTTAGTGCTTACAGCATTACCCAAGGGAGGAATTCCCACACTGTCACTGGAGACCTGGTTGAGAAGGCTGGGAATGGGAGTGGTGCCTGAAGTGCTCGTGCTGGTGGTTGCAAAAGCATTGCTGTTGCTGGCACTCACGGGGCTCGGTGTGGATGAACCCAGGGAGAGGCTGCTGCTGCTGCTGCTGTTGCCAGCTCCGTTGCTGCTGCCGGCCGCCTCCAGCTTGGCTGCGCGAGCCTTGGTCTGGTGCAGGACAGACCTCATGTGGATCTCCAGAGTCGAGCTCTGGCTGTAGGCCACGTTGCAGGTGTTACACTTGAAAGGTTTGTTGTCTGGGCTGCTGGTAGGCTCAGGCTGCCCAGTAGCAGACTCTTGGAGGGCACGTTTCAGTTTATGCAGATGAGAAACGGAATTGTAATGTACCAGGAGAATGTTCTTCTGCGTGAAGGACTCCTTGCAGACTGTGCACTTGTATGGGCGAGATGGATCTAGAAATTTCTCCATAGTGAAGTTAGGGCCCTTCCTGAAGGGTAAGGCCCTTTTTGGTTCTGAGCCAGAGTCCTCTTGCACAGACCCCGAATCGCTGCCTGTTGGGCTCTGCTTTTCTTCCAGGTCGCTCTCCTCTTCCTTATCTTCCTCGACTATTATTGTGTGGTCCTCAGCAAGTGAGGGGTCACCCATAGCAAGGAGGTCCCCGTTGACCAAGAGACCACCATACAGCTGCTGAATGTCAGCCTCGCTCAGCTCGAGGTGGCTGGTTTCCAGGTGCTTCTTCAGGGCCTGGAAGGTTCGGAAGCTGCGCTGGCAGAGGCAGCACATGGTGGCTGCCCGGATGACATGGTACTGGGAATGGAGCTGCAGCTTCTCAATGGTTTTGAAGGCCAGGCTGCACTGGTTGCAGCGGTACTTGTAGACGTGGCGGTCAGAGACTGGCAGCTGAGGACGCTTGGCATGGACATCGTTGAAGTGTGTCTGCAGGGCTGCTGAGCTCTTGAACACCTGGCTGCAGCCCTTCTTCCAGCACAGGAAGCCAGAGTCCTCCCGGGCAGCGCTCGGATCAGCTGGAGTGGGCTTGGGGTCCCCGCTGTGCTCTGCACTGTCCGATGGCAAAAGGGTCTTCCCTACATCCTCAGAGATCTCTGTGGAAACACAATTAGAGCAAACCCAAAAATTACACCAGCATGCAACGGGAGATCAACACCCCCTTTCAGTCCTGAATAATCTGTGGTTTTTAATCTCCAACACAACAAGTATTTCTAACATTTCTCCTCTATCTTCATTCATTTGTTTCAATACTAGCCCATTAACCTCATCATGGCCCATTGCATAAACCTACACAATTTACTTCCTTGCCCACTTTGAGTATCTGGTAATTATTCACACACACATCCCTTAGTGCATTTATCACCTTCAATTCTCCCTTTCAAGCAAAAGCCACTCAGCCACCTCTGTCTTCACTGTTCCTTTTTGATGTCCTGCCTATTTTTGAAAAAGAAGGCTCATCAAACTGAACATAGTATTTGAGTCTAGGTGCTATCAAACAGAGGATTAACAGGAATGAAATGGGTCTCTGACCAGGTGATGGAGCTGGGGAAGTGGTGGGACCATGGATCTCATTGGCCTGGACTCACCAGACTGTTTCCCCAGCTCCTCTGCACCTGAATTCCCATCCTTCTCTGGAGCAGCTGCTGGGAGGAACATGCTGCTGGGCATCATCACCTCAGGGGTTGTCACCTAGAGACAGGGGGAAAAGACATAGGGAGAGGAAAAACAGGAAAATATTTTAAACATCTCCAATGGCAAAACCAGACATCAGTATTGTGAAGTCAGAAGCGTCATTTTTCACAGCTCACTGAAGACTTCGTATTTATTAGACAAAGCTCAAATCAGTCAAAAGTGTTTCTACAGTTACATTCTGGACATAATTAGCAGTGCACACTTGAAGAATAATCTTATTATTAATATTTTTCCTTTATGTGGAATTCAGACTTTGATCACTGACAATGTTTTGTCATGGGCTGTGAAACTTCTTGTGCAACCAATTAGGTAGATAAGTTGAAAGGCCCACCTTAAGCTGCTGAAAACATAATAAGGCCCCTAATTAAATCATACCTAGTAAAGTACACTGTAATCTTGAACCAGGGAGCATTGCAGCACTGTTTTCAAAGTGTATCGATGCAGGGAAAGGAGGGGCATGAGAAAGAAAAGTACAAATAAGGAGAGAGGTGACAAAGGAAAGGATGAATAAGAAAGGACTAAAGAGAAAGCAAATTGTGAAATAAAAAGCTTTTGGTAACCCTTTCCTTGCTATGACTGATGCATTCCCTTTACTCCTCTTCAAGTATTTGGCTAGATCCTACACCATCAAAACCAGTGCAGTGCTGGGACACCACTGCTTCTACAGAGCTGGAGAATCTGCATGGATTCTGCCAGATTCCATCTGGCTCAGATGGAGAGGCACTTTGGTAGAGCCAAATGTGAAGAGCCTTTGGAAGAGCCAGAACTCATCCTGTTCTGAAAACTGTTTTTTGAAAGTACCTGGTCACAAACCATTTCACCAGCAGTCTGCACATGGCTGGCATCAGATGCAGGACAATCAATGTCCTTTTGAATGTCTGGAGACAATGTCTCACACTGCTGGAACATTGCCTCACAGCACTGGGACAGACACACCCACGTCACTGTCACCATGCCTGTGTTTTCCCACCCAGGGCTTCCAGTGCTGGTCAGTGCCTGTGGCAAGTGAAGACTCCTCTCCAGCCTTGAGCAGCTGCCCATGCCACCTTGCTGACTCCCAGGGAGCATTCCCCTTTCACCAGGTGCTCCTGGCCATGCCTGTGGTGCTCCTGCTCCCAGCAGCCCACTGCTGGGAAGGCGAGGCACAACTAAACACTCCCATTCAGGTGAAAGGCAAAACAAGCCTCTCCACCTTCTGCTGGGAATGGAGAGGGCATCTGAACCCTGGATTTCAGGAGAGAGAGAATGTGTGTGGTGGCTGCGTGCCACATACCTGGCTTTTTGCACAGCCAAGGACCACAAGGCTCTGAGGGAACTGCAGGAGACAGGAGCACACCTGTGGTGAAGCTGAAGCTCATGGAAAATCTCAGGATGAACTGGTGGCACAGAAGTGGCTGCAGAGCCATGATCTGAGCTCCGAGGGACACAGAGCTCCCTCTCCTCCCTGGGCCAGCCATTGCATGGCATTGAGTGCCAGATCCCATGGAAGAGAAGGCAGCTGACACATCCCAGGAGGGGAGCTGAGCGCACCAAACTCATTCCACCTTCTACTCTAAACAGAAGCCTCTGATGGCTGTGGGTGGTTGGTTGGTAGATGTGAAAGGTCATAGAGTAATTTCCAGTAGCTGGGCTCTGAGGAGGGGGATAAGCATGGATGCCGAGAAGGGGAGGCAAGAGGGAAACGTTCCTCTCAGCTGTAGCAGCAGGAAGAGCCTGCTTTCCTAGGATCTTTAGGAATTATGAAAAATAAATCATGAGAAATTAAAAAAACCCCAACAGAGTAGAAAAAGAATAAAATTATCTAGCACCTCAGCTGCACATCATTATAGAGCTGTGGCTTTTCATAGGCGTTACAGTACGGCAGCCGTCCCCACCACCACGCTCAGTACGACGGATCAGTAATTGTTTTCATACACTTTAATTAGAAAAACTCAGATGGCTATGAATAATAATGGAAAAGAGAGACTTTTGCACTTGAAAGGTTGAAGTCAATCAAGTGTGAATGACGGCAAAAAAGAAAAAAAAAAAGACACCAATTCATCAGGCCTCTGTTGTCTCGCCGCGTCTTTAATCATAATTCCTGATTGGGATTCAAGAAGGCAGTAAGCAGCGGTTCTTTGTCTGCCTTCACCTTCCGTCAATTAACTCTCCCCGAAATATAATCATCAACCTCACATGCTCCTCTGCATCTTAATCTGGGGCTCCAAACCTGTAAGTCCTGCCCTATATGTGTTTAAGTAATTACCTTTATCTACCTGCATCTCCACAGCCACCATTCCTTCCCTTCCTTCCATCTTCCCTCCACCACAGGGAAAAAAAAAAACAAAAGGAAGAAAAAAAAGGCTATGGTACATTAAATTGCTACAAGCACAAAATTCCCAAAGGCAAACAGAAAAAAAACCTTGGAAGAAAGTGCAGGGAACTAAAAATTCGGGGTATGGATGCGGGAGCTGTGGCGGTGCAGCCCTGGGCTGGCCTTGAGGAGCAAACCACTGGAAAGAAGGCACTGGTCAGCAAATGGACCCATTCTAGTCCTCTGGCTCCATCAAGGCTGCTCCTGTCCCTTTCCTACATCATGGTCCAGGCAGGACCCTCTGTCCATTCATCCCCATGGACCAGCCCCAAGCAGGTGGCAAATATACGAGTGCAAATGGGCTGCACCCAAATCGCTTTGCACTGACATGGAATTCCAGACTGCCTTTTTTGAAGTGTTTGTCCTTTTACACTGCAAAAACATCCGAAGACATCTAATTTCTTTGGACCTGCAGAATTTGCCTTGCATGCTGAGGCTGCTTTTGGTATAAACTGAGAGTGGGGGCCTGATGGGGCAGGAAGGTGCAGGTGCAACAGGAGCGGCGCTCTGCAACACAGCGTTTCGTACCACAGCTGTATTTCATGGCAGCAACTGTTCCAGGGATTGGAAGGAGTGTGTTTATGTGGAGCACTGCCCGTGTTAGTGCATGCGGCTGTCAAACACTCTCTACCTCCCTCTCACCTGCACAGGCAATACCTGGTGTGTCATCCTGGCATCCCTCCTCAGCTTGGCAAGCCCTCCCCCTGTTCAGTTCCTGTCTCCCCGTTTCAGTGGCTCTGACACTGTTTCACAACAGCAACACATCAGTCAGTGTGAGCCATTACTAAAACACAACACTCCAGCTGTGAGTTCAGCACATGTGGTTTGTCTCTGCCCTTCCCTTCTCCTGTTCATACCTGCTCTTTTCTGTCCAACACCAAACCCCACCCCCTGTGTAGCTGCAGCTACCATCTCCAGGCCCACAGGTCAACAGCAAAGCTCACTGGGGCATGGCACCTCTGTCTCAGTCACTCTGGACCCACCCCTGGGCACAGTCTGAGCACCATCCCCTGCATCTTCAATGGCTAAGATCCTTCTAAGTTCTTCTCCTGTTTCCACACAGAAAGTCCTTAGAGAACGGGCAGCTGGACAAGCCTCTCTGCTCCCAAGAACCCCCACCTTTTGGATGTAATTCAGACCCCTTCAGCAGATAAAATGTCTTTATGATGATGAGATCCATGGAGAGACTGGTGCACCCCACTTCAGTGGTCATTTCTATGAACACAGTGGCCCAGCGAGGACTGTTACAGAGCACCTGAGGGCTGACAGGCAAGCTCTCCTGCCTCCCTGCTCCACCAGTATCCACACAACCTGACACCTTTCAATCCTGTCATGCCTCTGCAGAACAACCAGTTGGCCCACTCCTCACTGGTGACAACCTCCAGCAGTGACACGCACAGCTCCGGCCACCACTGCATCTACTGGATTTTTAACAACCAACTGCAGAACTGCTTGTGTGCAGGGCTGGAGGCTCAGAGCCCAACACACATCAATACACCACCTGTATATTGCTGACATGTCCAAAAAATTACTCCTGGCTGCTGTGAGCAGCCAGCTTCTCTCACACTGCGCTTGCCTGTGCTGACTGTCCATAGACACCAAGCGAGGAGATAGTTCCCCTGGATATACCCCAAAACGCTGAAATCATGTAGCTCTGAAAAGAAAACCTCTAGAACAGGTCTGAGGAGATACATCACTGTCCCCATGTCTATGAAACCAGGGGAATTACAGACAGGAGGGAAGGTTCCCCACCAGACAAAGGAGGTAATTTCCATTACAAAGAGAGAGAGAGGGTGCTGGAGTGAAAAGCTTCATTAGACTCCGAGAGGCAAAGTGATGGCAGTATACCAAGGTCACTTCTAATTTAGACCATCTAATTGGCAAACATGGCTCCAAATGGCTATCATCTCACAGGG
Organism: Aegithalos caudatus; assembly: GCA_013389925.1. NCBI lineage: Eukaryota > Metazoa > Chordata > Aves > Passeriformes > Aegithalidae > Aegithalos > Aegithalos caudatus. The sequence continues at coordinate 324,566 of WEIU01019436.1, forward strand.
CTCAGAATTAATGAAGCCCGATTATTTTCATTACCTTCATCCGAGATGGAGAATGAGACACAGAGTGAGAGGGAAAGGGGGGAGAGGGAGGGGGCGAAAAGGAGGGAGAGAGAAAAATTGAGTGACAGGAGAAGGGAGAGAGCAATAAGAAAAGACAATGGGAAAGAGGGTAAAAATGTAAAGATAGCAGGAGGGGGAAGTGAGATGGTAGGGATGGGCAGGAATGACTCCTGGAGCAAGGGAGAAAAGAAAAAGATGGGAAGATGACTGAAACACTGGGAAGATGCCCTAAACTGAGGAAGAGAAAGCTGACAGCAGAGATCATGAGACAGAAACGTGCAGAAGCATAAGGCTGGCTGCGGGAGGAGGGAGAGCTCCCACTCCCAGAGGCTCCTGGGAAGCCATCCTCTCTCCCCTCTCTCCCAGCTCCAGCCCATCAGTCTTGTCAATCGCCTGTGTGGGCGAGCTGCACTTCACCTCAGTACGGGCCCCGCAGTGGAGCAGGCGCAGGCAGAGGCTGTGATGGGAAGGATGGTGCCCGGCCCCACTCAGGGAGGCTGAGACGCCACAGAGAGAGAACTTGGCTATGTTCATGCATCAGCCCCACGTAAAGGAAGATGCAGGAAATGGGGGGACAGTGTGTGCCCCAGCCCCTGTCCCTGTGTGGCACTGGGGACAGAGTGCCACGCAGGGACAATTGCTCCATTCCTCAGGCAGCCCCGCCAGCCCCTGCGCTGGGGCCAGTGGGAGGACATGGGGCTCCCACGGGACAGCCAGCCCGGCTGCTCGCTGATATGAAAAGGAGGGAGCACGACCAGGCAGCTTGGAGATGCTGAGCGCAAGCAGGAGCCGTTACCATGGCAACAGACATATTAGACACTGCAGGTTCCTGAACGGCGTCTGATAAGGTGTTATTAACTGGAGCCTCCTCCAACGCTGAGCGCAGAGACGCTCCTCGAGAGGGACCTGGCTCAGCCACGGGGCTGCCATTCCCTCCCCGTGGCCAACGCCCGACGTGCACCTCACACCGAGATAGATCTTCATGAGAACGAGCAAAACTGGGACCCTGCCATGTTCTGCACAAACCATACTGATGTCTCAAAATGTTGTGACAGAATACAAAAAGATCCACCTTCTTCACCTGTGCTGTGAGACTTGGAGCAGGAGAGGCAACCCTCACCCCATATGTGTCCCTAGGTGCCAAAGGGAAGAAAGGTGGGAAAACCAGGAACACACATGAGGATGAGCATCATGGCTGGGTCAGTCTCTGCTGATCCTTGCAGAGCCCTGTGGCCCTACTCTAGCACAGCAGGTGGTCTCACCTGAGGGACTGTGCCTGACGTGCTCTGCAGAGTGTCCTGAGCTCTGTCACCAGGGGCTCCTCACATTCCCTCATATCCTGGAGGACACAGATGTGCTTGAGGACAGACCAGCCTAACACTCCTGCTCCAGACCACACATCCTGCCCAGGCGCCCTGCCTGACTCAAAACAAACCCCTCCACACCAGCATGACAGCACCCCAAACAAACTGGTTATGCCCGTTGGTCTAGGGAAGGGGTTGGCTTCTGCTCGCTGCTCTTAGAAAGCCAAAACACCCGTCACCAATGTAGTTAAGAGGTGAAGAACGGCTGTTCAAACCCTCAGAAGGTACTTCCACACTTGAGCAGCACCAGTGAAATGGACACAGGTCACAGAGGCCGTGGTCTATGGGATAGGACAGCGCCATGACCAGCTCCAGGGGTCCCCCAAGACTACTCCTGATTCCATGACTGTGACTCCGGTCTTTGAGAAGGAGTCACAAAAAGGAATTACAAAATCAGAGAATCATTAAAACTGGAAAAGACCTTCCTCCAAGTCCAGCCACCAACCCAACACCACCATCATATTAAACTGTGTCCTCAAATGTCACATCCACATGATTTTTTAACACCTCCAAGGATGGTGACTCCACAGCTTCCATAGGTAGCCTGTGCCAGGGCTTTCCAACCCTTTCCATGAAGAATTTTTCCCTAATATCCAGTCTAAACCTCTCCTGGTGCAGCTTGCAGCTAGTCTTCTCATCCTGTCACTTGTTATGTGGGAGACCTACCCCACCCTGCTCCAACCTCCTTTCAGGGAGTTGTAGAGAGGAAGAGTGACAGAAAGAGAAGACAAGAAAACTGTAAGAGAACACTGGGCCATGCTGCTGTGCTTGCTCAGGAGATATCTCAGGAGGGAGCTGGTGAAGAACTTCAGTTACAACAAACACGGTGTTATCCCCAGTGCCAAGAACTGCCAAAGAAGGGAGAAAAGCATAAACAGGGTGCAAGAAAAAAATTACAAAGAGAAAGAACTGGAAGGAGTCAAAATAAACACCTATTTTGTATACTTGATGACAAGTTCTTAAATGAAGACGCAACCTTGCATCAAATATTATATCAAAGAAACAACAGGGACAATATATCCCATCAGCTGCTGCATCTTCCAGAAGCTTTTGCACAAGCTGCCATCCCATGCACTGACATCATCAGGTCAAGGAAATTGTATTTATCCTGATTTCACAAGGAAATCGCTTAACAGTTGGGCTTCACTCAGTTGGGATACACAGGGCTCGAGCTGGGGACACAACATACCAAGATGCAGCAAACCTTGACGGCAGAGCTCTGACAGGCGGAGGAGCTGACCACCACAGCAGCTGTCTGCTCCTCACCTCTGTGGGGATGGCAGAGGACACGCCGGGATGGCAGCAGCCTCGCTTGCCTTACGCAGCCACTTACCGTCATGATGAGCTTCTCGACGCAGTCAGGTGACACGCTGTGCAGGTGGGTGAGGTGCAGCTGCAGGTGGATCTTGTTGTTCAGCATGTCCTGGCAGAGGGGGCAGCGGAGCATGGGCTGCACCGAGTGCTGGGTCATGGCATGCACCCGCAGCCGGTTCACATCTGTGTTGCTGTACTTGCAGTACGGACACTGGTATATCTGCGGAGCACACAAATGAATCACACAGCTCTTCCAGGTGCTATTTTCCTCTCTTACAGCCAGGCTTTAATAATTTGATGCCTTCTACCACCAGTTATCGCCTTTCATCCCCTTTCTCCCATTTTATTCTTTGCTTTTGGCACACTGGAAACACATTACCTGCACGGAGAGACGGGTTCTTCCACCTTACCTGCTCTGATTTGGTCTCCTCTGAAGGTTTTGACCACTTAAAGGAGAGAGGTGACTCGGAGCTGCTGGGAAACGATATCCGCTTAGAGGATGCTGTAGGCTCTGTCAGCTCCTTCTCTGGCTGGCTGGCTGGTGCTGCAACAGAAAGCAATTATCATCAGGACACCCCAAAGAGGCCTAGGTTGGACGATGACAGGGCTTCCATTTACTGCTTGACAAACATCCTAAGGACGTGGAGGATGAATCTGACCTACGTCCTGCAACGCAAACCTCACCAAAACCTGTTCCTTCTTGCTGATCTCCCACAGCAAGGGAACTGTGTCACTGGTGGTTAGAAGCAGAAAGACCTCAGCTGTTTCTAGAGGATGCTTAACAACCTGCATGTGAAGGAGATTCTGGGCCTGTGGCTGCACTGGACACACAAATGCTTGGCCAGATGGTGAAGGCCCATCTGTCACCTCCAGGAGCAGCTGGACTTACTTGGTAAGGTAGAAGTCACCCCTGGCTGACCCAGGACATTCTGCACACAGACACTCTGAAATGCGTTTGCCCTGGAGAGGGCTGGTGGCTGTGGCTGTCAGCCCAATCGATGGCACCGCTGCTGGCAGCAGTGGTGCTGCTGGGATGGCTCTGGACAGCTCAGCCTATGCCTCCAGAGGAATGCGCCTATCTGGTGCTTCCTAGCACATGGTCCAGCCAAAATCCCAATTTTGGCAGGACCCGGCCAAGGGGACCCAAACACTCCCACTGTGATAAGCCGAGATAAGGCCACTTTATTCCAGTCAAACAGAGAAATGCAAATGAGCCCTAAAGTCAACAGCAAAACACTCCACGAGTTGCGGCACTGGGAGAAGCACATCCCTGACCTTTCTCCTCCCCCGAACCCTGGCTGCCTTCAGTACATAAATTTGTGGGGCATCTATTATTTAAAAACTGTAAGGACAAGTATATTATACACAGCCCCCGTCTCCTCCTCCCCGAACACACATTCATAACGGTACTTTAATCTGTCTCGAATCGACTTCAAACCCATTTCGCCCTTAATGGGAGTTATTCATTTTCACTTGAAAGGTAATATCTGACAGCTGGATATTTAATATGATGGATCAGCTGCCGATTAACAAGGCGCTGTAGCGTTCTCAGGCCAGTCCCCCATACTCTTCCCCTTTTCTTCTACTCAACTTGTGAACTTGCTGGTATCTGCTCTTTGTTTCAGATGATAGCATCAAGAGTCAGATCCCAGCAAACTGCTTCCTTTCCAAACACCCTTCTGTGCACTGGCATGAGCTGTATTTCCAAATGTACCATATCACAGCGGAGAATACAATTCCCATTTCTAACTACCTTCCCAGCCAGTCCCCCATCTCTGCATTCAGCTGAATAGAGACAAAATAAGTTCTGGAAGAGGAAAACAAGTATTACAAACAGGTAATGGTACTGCCAGAGGGAGGCAAGGATTAGAGGATTTAATCTGGGACTGCTGAATTTCTCCTGGTAGGCTTGTCTGTACTGAATGGGCTTGGAAGTGATCTTGTTCCCTACAGCACTGCTGGCTGCATGCCTGGTGCTTCATGCCTGGCTGGGCAGCAGCCTGCATGCGTGCATGGACAGTCATGGCTGTACCTGAAACCCAACCCCCAGGACTCTGCTGTGCTGCCAACTCCATAAAAACATCCAAACCAGGAGTGGAATGAGTTTGCAGTGTCAGTGCTGACTGACAGACACCATCACAGATCCTGCTCTGCACCTACAGAGTGATGGGCTGCTCCGCTCAGCTCACTGCTCGAATCGAGGCTCTCCCTGGGGTTCAGAACTGCAAACAGCTTGAAGAAGTCTGCAGGGCCAGAGCTGACCTTCCTTACTTCCTATCATAAATGTGCTTGGATCATTAGGAACATGGCACCACTCTGCTGTTCCTCTGTTCAGGAACACAGTCCCTCCCAGGGGGTTTGGGGAGGACAGACCAGCACGAAGAGCCAGCACTGTGGTGGGTGAAGGACCACACTGCCTTCAAATGCCCTGCCCGAGCCCTGGGTGATGTGAGAGGCCCTTGTCAGGAGCCTGATTGCTGCTGACACTGTCCAGTCCTCAGAGGGACCTCAGACACCAACCTGCCGGCCCCGATCAGGCTGCTGGGTGTTGGGATGAGCAGCTGGAGACGCCAGGTCTGCCAGGGGTGTCTGGCACAGTCCTGCTCTAGACCTGCACTGGGCGGGGATGACAGCAACACTCTTGGCTCCGGGTCCCTTTAGACCTCTCTAGGTGGTGACTGTGGCTCCTGTGTGGTCCACACTGTATCACTGACCTGGGCACTGACCACTGCCAGCTGCTCACCAGTGGAGTGTTTATAGATGCAGTGACTGAATTTGGCCCAACCATCAGCTACCTCAGACTGCTGAACATCAGCTCCAACCTGGGAGTCACAATAGGGTATTTTCTCATCTCCTTTCCACTGTGAAGCAGCCTGCTTAGAATTAGTAACAGGTAATTAAAATGTGCCATCTCCTAAGTGTCCAATTTCATTAAATCACTTGATCCAACCCCATAACCTTAATCCTTCAAAACTAGAATTATTGATGATTGTCCAGACCCAAGAATAACTGATTTGTTGCACAAAGGATATTTATTTTAAGTATTAGTTTTTGAGTTGACAGCTCAGCTGGGAATTTTAACACCAAGACTGAAGTTTATTGTTGATAAACAGTCAAATGCACAAAATGACACATTCAGTCCACATCACAGATGATCAGAGGAATTAAGAACTCTCTGCTACCAGGAGAAATGAGGACACGGCTTGGCGTCTGCCTGCAGAGCTCTTAGCATAGCCTGGAACCTTCTGTCTGTGCACAGAGGACAGGACAGAATGTCCTGAGCTCAGAATGTCCAGAAGGCCATGGCCTTCAAGGGCTGAGTGACACTGGAGCACGTGGAGGAAATACCTGTGCTGTGACCATGGCCAGCATCTTGCTTCCAGGTCCAGGCCTTGAAAGGCAGAAAAAGGAATTTGGTTTAAAGTATGATGCATGCCTACATATCAGATAGTATTGTTATTACTTTGACTCTTTAAATGGATTTAGTTCAGATTCACTGACTTAGAGGAAGATCTGCATTTCTCGACAAATGTCTCCTAAAAGCCAAGTGGGCAGGGCTGCCACAGCACTTGTGGAGATCTACTCATCTGCTCGCTCTTCTCAGCAGCTGCTGCTTTTCAGAGGAGGAGGGGAGATCCTCCCTGGGTATATTCCAGAGATGAGACGGGCACTTCCTTGCAAGTGGGGGCCTTTCCATTGCTGTTTCCAGAGGCAAAGCCAGAACGGATCCCCCAAACTGCTGCTCTCTGTCCTGGTGGGAAGGAAATCACCACCTACCTCCTACCCATCAGATTCTTTTAGCTAAAGTATCACTGACAGCCCCTTCATCTAAACTTCCATCTCCCAACCAAGCAACATAATGGAAAAGCCAATTAAATGATTATTAATTCATGCTGCTTTCCGTAAGCCAGAGGTTCTCATCTCCCTACATTCCGTAAACCAGCTTGCCACTTGCCCTAGAAATTTACTGTGGGGTTTCTGCTATTGCCATTGATTTAAACACCACTAGCCTCCAAAAACTTCTTGCCAACAAGTCCAGCCGCTGGCCTAGGAAAGTTCTCAGCAAGACCAGGGAGCTGTGCTTTCACTGCCTGATGGAAAATAGCATTGTGTGTTTGGTGGTGCCTCCTTCCTCAAATCACCTCAGTGTGTTCTTGGAGCCATCACAGCACCACAAGCAGTGGGAGCTGCTGCTGTGCTGCTGTGCCACACAGCCCTGTGCCATCAGTGCCCAAGGCTTCTGCCCCCTGTGCCCTTACAGCACCTGTGTGTCTCCTGAAATCCAGGGCTGGATTATCCATTTCATACATTCTCCAGACACTGCTGGGATGCAGAGCCCACAGGAACTGAAGGGCACGGGGCACCCAGCATTGCCACAGTGCTGCTGCCTCCTCAGTACCACACAGCCAGCACTTCCTCCCCAAACACTGTTTAATTTCCCATTCCCTGAAGGAACTTCCATTCCAATCACCTGCTGTAGCCACACTATCAGGCCTGTGCATTACCTGTTGCTCTGCAGCATTTCTCAGCTCTGTATTTGACAGTAACTCAACTGACAGGTAAATGCCCCACGCTCAGTGCACTCTGCACCCGTCCTCGCTGCTGCCTCACAGCCCCAAAAAATGGCCAAGTAATTTGTTTTTCTAATGCTGTGTCATACCTTCCCACCTGCAGCAAGTACCCACAGCTGAATTCCTGCAGGACCTCCAATGCCCAGAATACCTGGAGCTCAGCTGGCTGCTGCATGGAGCCACCTGGCCCAGCCATGCTTCTGGGCTGGACGTGCCACCCAGCAGCCTTTTGTGCTTCATATATCCTTGGAAAAACACAGTTACAGTCAACCTCCCAGTCCTCCTCTCCCATCCTCTCTCCCAGGTTTCCCTTGCTCAGGCGCCAGTGCTGAGTGGCTCCATCATGCCCCTCGTTCCCTTCCTCCCAGCCTCTCAGGCCCCCAGAACATCCCAGCCATTAAGTGCTTCACAAATGCCAGATATTAAAAAAAAAAAAAAAACAGCAAAAAGCAGCTGGGGGGAGGAGCAGGAATAGATTTCCGTCAGGATGTGCCTGACCTGTTTTTTTCAATTTCAGTAATTAGAAAGGCAGTCGGCCTGTAGGAATTATTCATAAACTGCAGGAGCTGTGCAGTATACATTTATGTTAAACATGTCAAATCCAATTGAAATCATGCCTGCCAGCACCATACTCCATAAACACACTTTTCTGCAACAATTTCCCAGCTCTCAGCAATCCATTAATACTTCCTTTAATAGCAATCTACCACAGATTCGAATCAGGGATGGTCCATTGCACTAATTGCTCTGTTAGGTGAGCATCATGGACTTAAAAAAAAAAAAAAATCATTAACAAAAATAAAAGCCCTTCAGGCCAGTCCTCCAGGAAGACTTCATTTCAATCTATATTTTAAGTAGACTTTGTTTCTTGTTTTTGTGGAAAAACCCCTGATATTCTTCATGTACCCAACCGCCAGTGCATTAAGGAAGCCTCTGGTAGCTGGGTTACTGCTGGTGATGGGCTTCTCCATCAGAGACATGAAGCAGCACCACCCCAAAACCGAGAGGCCTTGTACTGCAATGAGCAGGCCTTCAGCTGAATATCCATCATCTACATCCTGCCTTAAAAATGGAGTGGGGATCAGCCATGATTCCTTTCCCCCTTGCTGGTTTGCTTGTGGTAAATCTCACATTAGCCATGACGAGATAATGTCTAATATTGAGTCATCAGGCACACAGCATGTCCCTGCTCCAGTGTGGAGGCACTGCCATCTTCCAGAATGTTCCAGAAACCACAGAGATGTCTTCAAAAATCAAGATCCAGTGAGTCCTTCAATGAGTTTTCCACATGTGCATTCAATTGAAAAGTATCACCTAAAAAAATGTTTCTGCCTCACATTACTGCATTTTAAAATAAATACTAAGAATGAATCAATACATTCATTTTGCAGTTGAGACATTTTGACAAGTTTACAATAAAAACAGAGGTTTTCCCCACAGTGCTGAGACTAACCCCAGCACAGGTTGCACCTGGACTGTACCCACCATGGTGCAGAACCTCAGCCCTGGGCTGGGGCAGGGAGATGGGCAAAGGAACTCAGTGTCTTGTTACAGATCTTGTTAACTTTTAAGAAGGTGGAAGAAATAAATCCCCTGTGCACAGTGAGGAAACTGAAGCACAAAGGGAAAATTTCTGAGGAACAAAACAATCAAATTCCAAGTGGTGAGCAGCAAAAAGGTCTGTCCCCCTCCCCTTTCACATGCCCCATCATTGGCTTTCAGGCCACACCTCTCCTGCCCCCATCTCCATCTTCACCCAGCTCAGAGGCTTCTCTGAAGGTCAGCCAGTACATCCAAAGCAGGACGGACTGAGCCTGCCTCATTCCCGACAGCAGCTCCTCTAATCTTCTCGAAAGACCTCTGAGGAACCTTCCCAGAAAGCCCACTCCAGTGCTTAAGCCACAGGCTGTACAGGAGAACTTAAAAAATTTTGTTATATCACATCAGTCTTTCTCCCTTCAGTTTAAAGCCTTTTGTGTCTTGTCGGTATCCTCAACATGGAGAACAAATAATTTCCTTCCTTTCAGAAGCATTCCGTGCACAAGACTTACCTTGTCCTCTTCTTTGGTCTTCTTTTGGGTCAAATAAGCCTGTTCATTCCATTCATTCCTGATGTTGTTGCTCTGTTCTGGGTTTTTCCTGCTGTTTGGGTTTTCTGAAATTGCTGCCCAGCCACCCCAACACCCCAGCTCAGGAATGGAGAGCTTTCCAGTACTAATGAAACCCACCAATGGGACAATACTGTCACCTACACCACAGTGTCTGTGCTTCATTTCAGCCTGTCCTGAAAAGTGGCATCGAAAGCCTTCCCAAGGAGACACTGACTCCAAACAGGACCTTCTTCACATGAAGGGAAATTGGGTCGTGTTGACATGATTTGTTCTTGACAAATCTGTGTCGACTGTTCCTCATCTCATTATCTTCCCATCAGCACTTACAAACAGTTGTTTGGTCAATTCCCAGGAAAATCTGGGGCAGAGATGGCAGGTGTACAGATCCCCAGCCACTCCTTCGGTCAGGGACAAGCCCTGTGCCTGTCCCCTCACTGCACCTCCCCTCTCCTCTGCACAGACAAGAGAGAGCAGCTGGCAGGTTTGATATGCTCCAGGCACTGTCTCCTGTCTCCCAACACCCAGGTACAGTACAGCAGGTCAGGGACAACGTTCAGCATCACCAAGTGTTCTGCAGCCCACTCCCTGGTGGCTGGGGCATGGTCTCTCCCCACGCTGCTGCTGACACGGGCTGTGCTGCTCTGCTCAGTGAAGGCAAACACAAAGAAGCTTCATGTTCTTTAGCTTTACAACACTGTGGTCATGCCCTCCCCTCCTGCTCTGTGCCAGCAGCCTCCTCCTCCTGCGAGGAGAGCTTCCCGGTCCTGCCTGCTGCCCTCACGGCTCCACTTGTACCGGGTTCTCGTGTCCCTGTGCACTTCTCTTCTGGGGCTGTCAGGTATAACCTGACCAGCTTCTATTCCTTCCCATCACTGATGTCCAGGAGGACCAGCCATGTTCCTCGAGGGACAAGAGCAGAAACAAGACCAAGGAGTGGTGCCTGCTTTGCACACCAGCTAGACAGCAACCATCGGTAACATTATCTTGTTATAAAGTTCACGGTGGTTGGAATTACATGTTTGGAAGCAGCCTGAGCTCAACACCAGCACATCACAGCACACCTTGGCTCGCACAAGGCTGGTCCCATGCTCCATGGACTCACACACCCACTCTGTGTCCTCCCCACATGGCTCCCCCAGGGAGCTGTCCCATTCCTGATGTGCTCCTTAGCTCACAAATACTGGATTAGGAATTCCGCTGGCAGGGTGAAGAAATTAAACCATCCAGATTCAGAGTTTCTGGACAGAAATGGGTTTAAAAAGTAGGCTCCTCATTTTTGCTTACATATTTTGAGATATCATTTTTGCACACAGATCAGCCTTTTAAAGTGCTTCAGGTTTGGGCAAAGAGCCCTGTTTACCCCTGAAGAGATTTAATCAATAAACAATACTTCCATCTGTCTATGACACTTCACAAAATGGTTATGCTCAGGATCACACAATCGCACACAATGAACTGAGACTAAAAACCACCTACAGCCAAGCCAAAATGCACTTCTGGGTTAAGAATCAGTTTGTGATGGAAAGGAACATACACAGCAACCTCAGCGAGTTGCAGCCCACACTGATAGCACAAACTTCAAAGCCTGCAAGGCCCAGCTTGCTCTCTTCACCAGTTAGGACAACTTTCCATTGACTGATATTGAGATGGGCTGAGATAATAACTGTCCAGGTGAAATACCACACTCTATTTTGGGAAGACAATGTAAGACAAAGTATCTGTGTCTGGGGCTCACCAAGAGGCAGCCATGAAGGCAGCAGGAGAAGGCTGCCTGTAAGAAGGGTCTCTGCAGACTGAGGCACTGCACTGACCAACGCTGAGCCTGCCAACCAAATGGGACTTGGAGCCAGAACTGCTGTGTCCTGGGCCAAGAAAAGTGAATGTCACCTTCAGCACCTCGGGTTCTGGACCCAGGCTGAAGTGGCCAGCAAGGGCCAGATGAGGGTGGAAGATGGATAGCGCTCTCCAGAGTGGGACAATCGCAGAATCACCAGGTGGTATGCTTAATCCAACCACGTGCTGGCTGCTGGCAGGAGGAGTTGTCCTCTGCTTCCTCCTCCTCTCCCAGCTATTGGTCCCCATTGCCCAGGTCTGGTCCCAGAGCACCCATGGCCCAGCGCCAGCCTGGGGCTTAGAGTGGGGATGCATGGCCCACCACAACTCAAACTACTGAGTATGTCAAGGAGCTACACCCAAAGTCTTCTAAGAGGATGACACTTATGTCACACTGACACTGCCACATTGTGGTCAGCTAAAAAGGGTTTTGTGGACCACTGTTTTTTTCACCTTCCCTTCCCGGATTTAAAAAAAGTGAGGGACCAAACACTACCTCTGCTAAATCACAGATTCATACCTGTCCATTTACTCTGGTCCTTGTCCCCTCCACTCTCTTGCTCCTTGGCAGGCTCCTCAACATCGCCAGCTGTTTCATTGGGCCCTTCCACATCTTCACTGGGCTCTTCTGAAACAAGAAAAGCAGAAAGTGTGACACAGACATGGAAAGCAGAACAGAAGAACAAGTAGCTGCCAATGAGTAAGAACAACAGCTAAGGCTGTGCACAAGTGTTGGGTGGCAGGTATCAACATCACCCAGTGTTCTCACAACACACCTGCTTATTGGTCGAGACAGAAATTGTCAAGAATTTAGAGATGAAGACAAGATGAAGAACCTTGCTTAATTTCTACCACCTGCAACTACTGAGGTCCCCTAAGGTGTCATGTACAGTGACACAGTTGTGAAGCATCAGTGACCAGGGCCTCCAGCACCTTCAGCCTCATCCTTCCTCCTCATCCCCATCTCAAGCTCTTTGGACCCAGTGACAGGGTGCTGTACTGACCCTGATCACCAAGATGCCAGAACTCACTGCAGACACGGGACATCCATCCTGCTCAGACCAAGCTCAGAGCAGCTTGCTCTGCTGCAGCCCCAGCCCAGACACGAGGCACAGGAGGAACATGTTGGCAGTCTTGCCTTCATCCCAGCAAGGGGAAGAGCCTGCAAACCTGGGCAGCACCATGCAGGTGCAAAAGCATGGAGGAAACACTCAGTGAAATGCTGAAAGCTCGGAAAAAAACACAGAGCACCAAGGTGCAGCCCATAACAACAGCATGGGCACAGAGTGTGTCAGCCTGGTGCGGGGCAGCTCCACTCCAATGCTCCCCGTCAGGCAGGACACTGGGAGTGAGAGCACTGTGGCTGCCAGACCCCTTACACCAGGCTGTAACAGCCACATCATCATCTACTATTATGTGTATTAATGTACAGTCCCTGTAAATGACAGGGGACCTCACCACTGGGCTAAAAAGAGCACTTTTAGGCCATTATACCTATTTTTAGGCAGGATAGTTTGGAATTTTAACTCACATTATCTAGTCATGGTAAATCTCATGAACTCACGCTATCCTCAGATTTACCTGAACCACCTAACAGGTTCAACCACCAACCCCCATCCTCCTTCTAGGATGGACAGGGCTAGAAATTCAGATTAAAAATATATATTAGCAGCTTGCAGATACTCAGCAGTGCCCTTTGAGGGTATGACAGCCTAAATTGGGAATGAGAGGGGAGGTGGGTGGCAGCACTGACAAAGGCATCCAGCATGTAGAAAGACACATATCACTGATGGAGGGGTGAGCTGGGCAGTCTGCCATGTGAGCCAAGTGCTCAAGTTTGCTGGGAGAAGGGCTGTGAAATCAGCAGCTGGGTTCACATTTCAGAAATTAAAATTCCAATCTTTTTTCCACTCTAGGGAGAAAACACAACAAACCATCCCCACCCCAAACCCATCACCCCAGTGCCTTCAAGCCACTTCACACAGGGCAAGGGTGTCCCTTCAACTGAGGCAGCTGCTGTGGAAGCAGATTTTAGCTGGTTTTATTAAAAACCTTTGGTAATGGGTTTTATATTTAATTTAAATCATAATTTTTACCATTCTCTGCTGGCTCAGGTGCTTGGAGGCCCCACTGCCCTGGCCCCGGCCCCCATTTCACAGCCACAGCCTGGGCCCCGAGCCCCCAGCCCAGAGACCCTCAGCCCAGAGCCCGCCAGCCCAGAGCCCCCAGCCCAGAGCCCCCAGTCCTGAGCCCCCCAGCCCAGAGCCCCGAGCCCCCGGCCTGGCTGAACAACAAAGGGCTCCTGGCGCAGCGGCACTCCCAGCTGCGACCCGGAGGTGTCAGCATCGGCATGGGAGGAAGAGGAAGGGCGAGCCAGGCTCAGCCACTGTCTGGGCTCTAACCTGAGCATGTGGAAATAATACGTGTCTTCCAGTGTGCTGTCTGGTTCGAGGGGAATAAAATAGGACATTCATAAGCAGTTACACCATCTGTCTTTATACCATCATCATCATCAACAAGGGAAAAAATAGCTCTTTAAAATGGATGAAAGCCCAGGCTGACAGTAACCGGAAAAATGTGAGCTATGAATACCAATAATGGGAGAAAATGATTAAAAAACAAGGCTACAAACAGCAAGTCCCCAGCACGGCTGGGGCTGTAGCTCCTTGTGTCCATCCACCACCAGCCTGGACTGAGCCCCCACATTTCTGCAATGAGCACTCCACGGTCCTGCACCAGGAACGTTCCCCTCTGAGGACACAAACTGCCCCTGGCTCAACACCCTCTGCTAGGCAGAGCGCAGGGAGCAGATCCAACTTCAAATCGTCCTCCTGCTCCACTCTGAGCTGTCTTTTTTTCTGAAAAGTAATTTTTCTAAAGCAGGATGGGAAGGGAGCAGAGTCTAGGACATCTAACCAAGGAGGCTCTGAACCAGCTTGGGTAGGTCCTCATACCATTCCTGCTCAGCTCCTTGCTGCCTGGGCCTTTGGCACAGAGCCCTGGGGAGGGGGAAGTGCTAACTCCATCTGCCTCATGATCCCCTTCCAGCAGACTTCTCTGGAAGGCTGAGACTGTTCTGCTCACCAGACTCAGTCTGGCCTGTGGCATTCCCATTGTGCCCAGGGACGGTAGGGACAGCCACCCACCCCACCCCTGAGCTGGCTCTGTGCTCAGTGGGCTCTGACCCACGGAGAACTTGCCTCCAACGCTCACATCCATGTCTGACCCAGCTTCTACCGAGCAGACCTCAGCACTGACAGGAAAAGCAGCAAAGCCCCTGCTCCTGAAAGGTCTGTGCCTACACTCTCTGAATACAGCTCCACAGTGCAGTGCAGGTCTGGAAAGCAAACACCTGTGTGAAGCCCCCAACCATCCATCCCCTGTACTCCTTTGGGGCATTCTTCTCTGAGAACAAGGCCAGCAGCACATCTGGTAGTGAAAGGTCTGCTCCTCCCCTCAAATCCACTGCACACCATAAGGAGCTTCCGCTGCCACTGCAAACTGGTGTCATGCTGTCCTCAAGAAATGGCCCACAGGACCCCCCTGCAGCAGTGTGCAGACCACCCCAAGACCAGCTCCTGAGGCTGAACAAGCAGCGGTCAGCAAGACATAGGGAACTTACTTCCAAACCACCATGATCTTTTTGCTGCCACCTGACCCCTCCTCTCCAAAGCTGTACATGTTGTTGGGACTTCAGAGGTGCAAGAGTTGCTGCTGTGGGATTTCTATGGGAGAATCAGGTCCCTGGGAAATCCAAACAACACACACTGTGCAATGGTTCCCATGCCAGAGCTCCATCCCTGAGTCCATGGTGCTTTATTAATAACTTTTAAAAGGAATTTTCCAACTGCCAGTGCTCAGGTCAATGCTGAGAGCAAGGAACTGTAGCCCCCGGAGCCAAAGGAGCTGCTCTTCTATCCCAATCCACCTGCCCCACACAAAATCCTAGCCAGAGTCTTTGCTTCCTTCATGAATAAATCATTTTCGAGAGCAGTATTTCCTTTTAATTTAAAATTAAACCATTCACTAAGCAGGGGGTGGGGGGGCTGGGGCAGGGAGGGGGAAGAGCAGGAGAAGAGTCTGGAAAATCAGAAGTATCTGACTTCCGCAGAGGTCAGGGAACCTCTGACTCAGTCACACACCAAAATGTACCCAAACTGCTGTGCAATTGCACAGGATCACACCACTGAGGTCTGTCCCTTCCCAGACCCAGGAAGTTTGAGAGCTGGAGAAGTCAGCAAATGCTGATGGGATCCAGACCAGCTCGAACAGCCCAAGACCTCTCACCTCTTCTCCCAGCCAGGTTTTCCTTAACAAACCCAGATCTCTTATCCAGAGGGATAAAGGGCATTTCTGGGGTGGCGGAAATGTAGGCATGGGAAAGAGCGTGCGCTGCCTCTCCACCCTCCGGCAGGCTTGAGAGCTGAGAAACATTAGCTGTCATGAACCACAATCAAATCAGGTTTGAAATATTTAGCAGTGGCTTGGAAAATGTGGCGGTGCAGCTCTGACAGGCGAGATGTGCAGACACCCATTTTCCATTATAATGGAAATATCAAGCCTGTTCTGAATATGTATAACCTAGAAAAATGTATTGATTTTTCATTCGGCATTAAAAAAATGAAATACCCTGCAGCTGTCAAAAGCCTTTTGTTAAAAGCTCATCTTTCCTGGAATGAGGTTTACCAGAAACAAGTTTTAATTGTACACAGGGTCTCTCCTTTATAACAAAAAGAATCTCTGATGCTCCCTTTTTCAGGGTAAGTAGCCAAAAAAGCCGACAGAAAGACAGGCCTGAACCCCGGCCGCAGGCGGCGGCTGTCGGGAGCTGAGGGCTGGCTGTGCACGGCACCGCTGCGGCTGGCGAGGGCTGCCTGAGCCACACAGCACTGCTTTCAGCTGGGGCAAACCTGAGCCACACAGCACTGCTTTCAGCTGGGGCAAACCTGAGCCACACGGCACTGCTTTCAGCTGGGGCAAACCTGAGCCAC
>WEIU01019436.1:340832-414808 GCA_013389925.1 Aegithalos caudatus
AGCCACGCTGCGCTGCTGTCAGCTGGGGCAAACCTGAGCCACAGGGCACTGCTTTCAGCTGGGGCAAACCTGAGCCACACGGCACTGCTTTCAGCTGGGGCAAACCTGAGCCACATGGCACTGCTTTCAGCTGGGGCAAACCTGAGCCACACGGCACTGCTTTCAGCTGGGGCAAACCTGAGCCACGCTGCACTGCTTTCAGCTGGGGCAAACCTGAGCCACATGGCACTGCTTTCAGCTGGGGCAAACCTGAGCCACATGGCACTGCTTTCAGCTGGGGCAAACCTGAGTCCCCCTGGGTGCAAAGGTTTGGGTTCACACAGAGGAAGAGGGAGGTCCATAGTGGGTCGATGCCCTCCTACATCCTGGAAGCCAAGGATGAGCACAGCTGCCCCCGGGCTGTGCCAGGGTCACTGTGCAGGGCCTGGTGCAGCTGGCTCAGGAAGGGTCACCAAGAGGCACAGGGAGGGTATAGTCCCACCTCACACCATACCCATGGGCCCAGTGCATTCTGCTGTGGTAACAGGGCAGAGATAGAGCCCAGATGGGGGTCTGACCTCAGCTCTCACTCTGGATGCATGCATGTGCTACAGCACCATCTGTGCCAGCTCCTAACAGGATTACTCTACATCAGCTTGTTCATTCCTACTGTTTTCCTGAAAGGAAAAGCAGGACTCCAAGCAGTACAAAGGCAGCACTAAGCAAGGTTACGAGAGGAATGCTATGAAGCTCCAGCCTGGATGCAAAGTTGGTGGATGAATCCCACCTGACAAAGGGCTGCAGGAAAACAATATGATACTACATGTACCTTGGTTTAATGACACTTATTTCCCAGACAGCTCCACTCCAGAGCATGGCCTGAGCATCTCTGCTGCATTCACTGACAAGCAGATACTGCTGACTATAGCGTGCTCAGCTGACACAGACATCAGACAGTCAAAGAATTGTTTTGGCTTGGGAGGGACTTTCAAGACCATCTTGTTCCAAACCCCTGACATAAGCAGGGACATCTTCCACTAGATCAGGCTGCTTCAAGCCCCATCAAACCGGCCCTGAACACACCCTGGGATGGAGCATGCACAACCAAGAAACCCTTACCTGGGAGAGCATCACCATTCTCCCACTCCCTGGGAACAAAGCTGTCCATGTTTTTTGCAAACTGGGCTATATTTTAAGCCAATGAAACCTGACAAGGACTTACCCCCTTTAATTTCAGTAGGACTAGAAAGGTTGCTGTTATTTTCACACATGAAACATAAAAAAAAGGCAAATTCCTTGAGCATGTTTGTAGTGGAGCGTGATGTGATTGTGTTGTCATTTATGGGAAATAATCGCAAGCCCATCTCTCCCTTTCCCCCCATTTTCCAGTCCAAATAACCATGAAAAATTACACTTCAATGTCAGGAGGACAACAAAGGAGGGGCTTTCTCCTGCGGCTTGACGGCTTTTCAGCCTTCTCTTTCTTGGACAAAAACTACCTTCAATTCTGTTTCATTTTAAATGTGATCTAACAAATGCATCTTGACAAGTTCCTTTCTCTTTTTCTTTTAAACAGTATTTTGCACAGTTTAACCTAGCTCCAAACTGGAATCAGCTGGAAAGGAGATGCATGCAAAACCACAAACACAGATCAAACAGCAAAACAAAAGAGCCCATCTCCAGCTCCAGGTCTGCAGGGAGAGGACGGAGCAGTCTCCACACAGAGACCTCCAGGACAAGGGTCCAAAGACAAAGGGGACCACTGGGAGAAGAGGATGGAGGAGTTGGATGCAGAGGTGACAAGGCAGGAGGACAGGAAAGGTGCCCGGGGGATGGGTGCCCAGCCCCACTTTGTAAGGGAAGGCAACCCTGGCCTTCTGCTAAAGACACATGGTGGAACTACTCCAGCAGACAATGGCAGGTTTTGTAGAATCATGGAACCATTTGGGTTGGAAAGGCCCTCTAGGATCACTGAGTCCCACTCTTCCTCCAGCACTTGCACTGACCTATGTCCCATGTACCACATCCACGTGGGTTTTAAATCCTGCCAGGGATGGGGACTCCAGCACTGCCCTGGGTAGGCTGTGCCAGGGCTGGACAGCCCTTTCCAAGAAGGACTCCCCTGGCACAACTTGAAGCCGTTTCCCCTTATCCTGTCACTTGTTCCTTGGGAGAAGGGAGCACTGCAGGCCCCCAAAAGACTGCGCCAGTAGAGCAAGAGATGCTTTGTGCACACTGGGAATGTAGGCTCACTTCAGAAAAACTGTGGAGATCCACAAACAAAACCAGTGCTGATGCCAAGATGAAGTTAATAGCCAACTTTAGCAACTTTGCAGCAAGGTATATCTTGAGAAACTGTAACTATAACGAAAATGAGCTATAATTAATTCATGCTTAGCCTTAGGGGCTGAATATGCACAGGAGAGCTCCCAACAACCATAACCCATCATCCTCACAAACCACACTTAAATGAAACACTAAAATGTCCTTTTTCTGTTTAGTTTTTTTTTTTTAAATACACAACTCCTACTCAGTTCTTCCTCTCCATGGTATTGCTCCAAGGAAAAGTTAATTAATGTCTTGCTGACCCTCTTTCTCCCCATCCTCAACTATTTCGAGTTCTTTCAAGCTCAGCTAAAAACTTGGGAAAGGCGTAATTGCAGTGCCCCGGTTTACGGACAATTAAAATATCCCAGGAGCCTGTCGTACCACGAGTTCCCAACACAGACATGGGGCAGTGGAAGGGAGTGGTGGGGCTGATCCAGGGCAGGGGAGCAGGGGACTTCAGAGCTAGGGGTGGAGCATGCCCAGGAGCCCTGAGAAGGACAGGGCAAATACACGCAGCAGGCAGGACTTGGGTACTACAAGGGCAATACCTCTGCAGGTTCACCAGGCAGCAAAAGCGACCTGGTAGAGCTCAGTACCAAAGTTCTTGGTGTGAATGGTCATGGTCTCTGTTCCCTGCAGAAGAACAAAGGCCATGGCAGTGAGGCAGCCCCTCCAAGGCAGAGCCCCACTCCCAAGCGCTGTCAGTGGACAGTCCACGCGGTCCTCATTCCCACACCAGCACCCCTGTGCCAGCACCCTCGGAGCTCCGATACCAAACGCCACCTGGGAGGGTGCAGGACAGGGAGCAGGTAACACATGCGAGTTCTTGCATGCACAACAAACACCTGCTGAGGAGAACAGGGAGGGGAGACACCCCACAGCTCCACAGCCATGGAGCTGTCCTTGAGGGTATGCTTGAGGGGTCCCACATTGTCTTGCATGGTAGGGATGGCCACAGCATGGCCTGGGTTGTTCATCACTGGGTTTGGGGTAGTGGCACTGGCAAAACGTCACTAATTGCTTTTCCCCTTGTACTAACGAGCTTTCAGCAGCAGTGACTTCAGCTTCCTGGAGCCAACAGCCCCCTTTTCTCCACTCTCTTGGCTTCGGGTAATTGAAAGCGACTGCAATTGCAGCACTGGCTCTCCAGCACTCAGCTGCACCAGGAGGTCAGGGAATGTCAAGTGAAGCCTTTCCACTCACCTCCCCACTGCTGCACGCACTCACGGAGGCAGCCTGTCCATGGCCCAAGAACAGGCAAAATCACAGGGGCTGTGGAGCAGCCAGGGGAGCCCAGCACAGCCCCACTGCAGTGGGCACGGGGATGCCACTGTGGCCCTGCACCACAATGAGCTGCAGTCCTGCTGACCCTGGCCTTTTCTTTTTTTCTCCTTTTAATTTAAAACAGCAGATGGGTTTCTTTTCAAGGAAATTATACCTTCATTCTTATTTATTTGCAGCATGACAAAACCCTTTCCCCTGTGACACCCATGTCTCCTGACACACACCAGGGAAGGATCTTCCACTTGTCATCAGACATCAGGCAACAACAGAGAATGGCTGCTCCAGCTCCTAAGTGAAACACAAAGGATCAAGAAAAAGGGAAGAGCACAGAGCAGCTCCCAATGAGACACGTGAGGGTACTGATGGCTCTCAAGCTGCCAGTCTGTGGCCAAGCAGGGAGGTAACATCAGGTGGGCCGTGCCAGCAGACTGGGTGGACAGAACCTTTCAGCCTGGCTCCTTCCCACTAACAAGGGCACGTCAGGTGCTCTGGGGACTGGATCCACTCCGGGAACCCAGAGCAAGGCGCATGCACAGGTGGTGACTCCAGCAGAGGCCTGTGATAAGAATTTATTTCTCTCAATTACAGGCGCTTGTCCCCAGCCTCAGTTCATCAGCGCAGCAGAGCCGAGTCAATGAAAGGCCTGTAACACACTAATCAGATGCACAGTGACTTCCTGGAGCTGCTGCCTGCTCCTGAAATAAGTGGCAACTTTGGGATGCAGGTTTCCAGTCCTGCCCTCGCTCTGCTCCCTGTGCTCTGTCTCTGCCAGGCCAGAGGTGGTTCCCCTGATGGGGCCGAGGTGCTGCCTTGTGCTGCACATGTGTGTGGAGCAGACAGAAGGATCTAAATACTGCCCTCATAGAGCAAATGTAAGATGAAAATGCCAGGGAAAAATCACTGCCAAGTTCCCTTCTGGTGTCCTCAGAAAAACAGTGCCTCTGCCTTTGGAAACCTCTCTATTGAAAGCACCAGGCTGCACGTGGCAGGTGTGGAGGGAGGGCTGTGTGCCCAGGACAGGGTGATGTCCTCTGCTGTCTGGGATGTCTCTGGGCTGTGCCCATTAGGTTTAAAATGAGCACACAGCTCATCCCCTCCCCTTCCCCGGCCAAAGGGACGCACAGGAAAAGGCTGTGAGCTCCATGCTGTGTCCTCAGTCTGGCACAAACCACCCCTGCCCCAGAACCTCCACTGCCTTCACCAAACTCCGCCAGCATGAACCCCTGAGGCACGGGGACATCTCCCTGCAGCCTGCTCGAGAGAGTATCGACTCAACACACACTTGGTGCCTTCAAAGTTGTTTATGATCAATATGCAAATTGCCCATGGCATCGATCTGGTATTAATTTTCAATTAGGGAATCCACAAGGGGTCTCCCAGGGTCAATATCCAGCAATCCAAGGTAACTGCACAGTGGAGTCTGTGGGACTGATGCTGCCCAGCACCTGGGGCTGCTCCTGCACCTCCCTGTCCTGATCCCTGTGGACAGTCCTGATGCCACAGTGGTGCTGGCACTTGGGGCAAGCCCCTGGCAAATGGATTTAGGCAGCAGCCTTCAACCTACACGCTGTGTTACCTGTGTTAACATCGCTACTGGTACTGGTGGTGTGGGAAGCCCAGTGCAGGGCTGTGCACAGCAGCACCTGAGCTCGTGGAGGGCCAAGGGGTTCCAGGAGCTTCCCAGGGACAGAGCAAGAAGCCAAATGCTGCCTTGCACCATGGAACACAAGTTACGGAAACTTGTGCATCTCCCAAAACATAGGAGAAGTGGGAAAGGTGCCCGTGTGTTACACAAAGGTACCAAAAAGTGAAAGAAATAATTGAAACTGCCTTGAAAATCTAGAGAAGCGTGCCCCTTCCCAGCAATGTGACCTATGCCACCTGCCAGCCCCCCATCTCCCTTGCTTTGGGAGGCCCAGAGTGAGTTAGCTGTTGCTCCAAGGCCCGTGGCCTCACTGCAGAG
The DNA here is from genome assembly GCA_013389925.1 of Aegithalos caudatus. Taxonomy (NCBI): domain Eukaryota; kingdom Metazoa; phylum Chordata; class Aves; order Passeriformes; family Aegithalidae; genus Aegithalos; species Aegithalos caudatus. Next base: position 346,387 of record WEIU01019436.1, read on the forward strand.
GGGATGCCCCCTCCACACCAGAGGTGATGATGCCTCCTTCGTACAGGGGAGGTGACGTCCCCTGTGCACCAGCTGGCCTGCGCCCACCCACAGCTCCACCACTCACTGCGCTAACCAGCACATTAGCTACCCAGGCTAATTGGTTTATGGATAACATTAATTACCATGTTGCTCATTAATGGATGAAATCTTTATTGGTTCCATTGATCAGCGGGACTTGTTAGCCGGCCTCCTAACCAATGGCGGATGTAACAAGCTCTCTTATTGGCATATCAATTAATGCAATCAATTTCTGGCCAGCGGCTGCCATTCGCTTCCCTGCTTGTTAGACTGGGGGAGACAGAGTCATGTCAAGTAAGCATTTATTTAAAGGGTTTCTAATTCTTCTTGAGCTGACTTCCCAGCAGGCTTTCTGCCACACAAGGGTTTTCTGCCTCCAGAGACCTTCCCCTTTCCTCCCCTGCAGAATCAGATCTATGACAGTCCCTGCAAACAGAATCATTTCTGTGAAAATATTTATCGAGTCTGGCGAGTAGGAACAGCCACAGCCAGAGGTATGGGACTGACAAGTCAGACTGTGCAACTATCCTGATTTAACACACGGGGGAGATTGGCAGGAGCACAAACCTGCTCCCCAAGGACAGATGGGCTCACCAGCCATGCCACAAAGCCTTCCTGCACATGGGTTAATGCTAATTCCCCAAATGAGCGTAATTTTGTCAGGGAACAAGCCCTGGATACTTCTGTCCTATCCCACCTCCCAGAGCAAACCCAGACCATGTCATATGAGGCTGCACCCACACCCCAGGTGGTGCTTGCAGCCACTTCCTCTGCCTCAGCCTGGAAAACGAGAGCAGGCTCACACTGCTCATGAAGGAATTAGCTGGAAAACCCACGGAGAAATGCCACAGGCTTATGTGAGGCTGACAGTGTTGGCAGACCAGTCCTGCTTTCCTGGAGGGTGGCACAGGGGATGGCCCAATCAAACAGCCCAGAGCTGGTCATGCTATGATGAAGACTGAGAGATCTGAGCCATTTCCCCAGGAGCAAGAAGGAGCTTGCAGATCTCTGGACAGGAGGCCAATGATGCTCACAAGGAGTAAGAGCCTCTGTTCTGATTCCCTGATTCCTCTGTTTTCTTTTGGGGTATTGGCCAGAGTACGTTCACAAAGAGCTCAAATCCCATCCTAGCGGGCTGAGGTTCCCCTGCTGGCAAGAGGCCCCATGTACTCACAGCAATTCTTCCTGGCCTGATTCCCACTCCAGAGCTTCACCTAAGTGACGGTGTAGGAAGGATCTTCCCCACCAAACACAATAATAAATCAAACTTTATCAGAGCAGAACTATAAATCTGTGAGGACTCCAATAATTTCTAGCCATGGGAATAACACCACAAAAGTACTTTTTAAACTAATTACTCAGATTCTGAAGTGCTGCCCTAATGAGCCTTCCTTCTGCCCAGAACTTGCTAAGAGAAAAAAAAAAATCTACCTTCAGTACAGTAATTACTGCTTTCCCCTTCAAACTTCTAACTGGAGATCAATGCTGCATTTTAAGACTCATTGATTTACAATTAGCCTGGCTTTCCTGCTAAAGTGTTTTTAAAGCAGAGTTTACTTTTATTTTATTTTGAAATCTCAAAGATCTGTTTCTTAGATTTTACATCCTCATGAGAGGTTTGCTGGGAGCTTATAGGGAGGCAGGCACACATTGGAACAAGGAAGGAAAACAGGCTTTGTTAGGCTGAGATTAGAAATAAGAGACTGAAATATTTAAGGGATAAACATGAAAAATAAGAAAAAGGAAAAGAAACAAAGCTACAGGAAAGGAAGAAAAAATGGAACAATAAGAAATGTAATTGCAAAGATATGTAAAATAAAATGCAGGCTAAGGAAGGAGAGTCACTGCTGGGTGGCTTGGAGCCCTCACTGCTCTGTTGTTCATCAGCATCCTCAGGAAACTCAGCAGCAGCTTTGTGCATCTCTGCAAAACAAAGCCCTGGTTAAAAGCAGTGTGTGGCTGCTGTGCAGCCTGTCCCGTGAGGAGAGCACAAGGAAGTGGAGCCATTAAGAATTCCATGCTGATTGCTCCAAACATGTTTTCTCTATGCCATAAAGATAATAGCCTCACAGATACATCTGCCTGCTCTCACTCTTCCTCTCCTCCCATCCCAACATCATCTGTTTGGCACCCCCTGCCCTGAACTCCAGTGCTGTAGCAGCTGCACACTGGGACCCAGAGAGATTGGGGGGTCTCCACACCTTGGAGATGCTTCAGACCCCAGCAGAGACAGCTCTGACCAGCAGGGCCTGGGCTCAGAGGCCTCCAGAGGCTCCGCTGCTCTAGGAGGCTACGACCGTTTCCAGAGCATCATAGCACTGCTTGGTTCTGACTCATTTTTGTGTCATTTCTGCAGTAAATGAGCTACATGGGACAAGCAAATTCAGCCTTTGTCTCCTACTTCTCCCTTCAAACCCAACATTAGGAAGGTCTTTCAGGATTAGTGTGAGTGGGACCCAACCGGAGACAGCCAGAGGAGCCAGGAGGCAAAGGGAGCCAGTGGCAAGGGTTTCCAGTTGTGGGGCCACCACAGCAGTGCAGCCTGCCCCGCACTTGTGCTCTCACGGATTTTATTCTTTACTACTGCGGGGTCCCAGGTGCCAGTGGCAGATGATGATCCTGGAGTGATGAAAGCAAATCAAGAAAATAGGGAAGCATCTCTCCTTTTTGTGTTGCATTTTAGAGAAAGCTGCTTAGCCCCATTTCAAAGACTAATATGAAAAAAGTGCAATTAAATCCTCGAAAAACTGACAGATCAGCAAAACAAAACCACCCGGAGGAGAGCACGATTGAGCCTCATTAAGGAAGAGTTCAGTCTGTTTTTAAAACCTTTCTTAACATTTAGCTGGTACCGCTCAGCAGCCGCCACTCCCAACGCGCCTGGTGCAATTAGTGTCAGAACGGAAAGGAAAAAATCAGCCTAGGAAACAGGAATTAAAGCACCAGATCGAGGCGAGAGAAAAAGGTTTGGCTGCAGGGGAACCACCTAGATTTGGCCCCCTCCTCGGGGTCTGTGGCAGTGCTCAGCCCCGCTCTGTGTGCTCACACACACACACACACGTGCTGCTTACAGAGCACGGCATTGGGGCAAATCTGGGCTGTACAATCCCTGTGCCCAGCCCCTCCCTGTCCCCAAACACTCTGCATGGCAGTCACATCCCTGGCGAGGGCAGGTTTATGACAGATGGACAGTAAATCACACTGACCTCAACAGCAATTACAGCCACTGCCTTGGACAATGAGGAAATGGAGACACAGGGACAAATCCTGCGCTGTCCTGGCCAGACCCCCGTGCTGACTAACCCCACGCGCCGCCTCGCCGGCCCCCAGCAGGACCCGGCACAGGCGAGCTCCGTTCTTCTGCAGTGGGGGTGGGGATGAAACGCATGGGAGATAGGAAAGATGGCAGAGAGATGAAGCCATTTTATTAAATCAGGCAAATTCTAATTTATTCTGGGGAGATGGAGGAGAGAAAATGGATTCATTCTCAGCATGCACACTCCGTATCATCTGATCCAATCCTCACTGCCTCGCCAGAGGGGGAGGGGGCCTCGGCCGGCTGCAGCGCTCCCACAATCGGAGAAAAAGATTGAAAAACAGGATGATTCTCTTTTCGGATTGCAACGCAGTCACGGGGGAAAAGGCTATTCCTGGGAGCCCGAGGTGCCAAGCCCTGCTGTCAGCCATGCCTGGATTTGGGGGTTTGCCCCTTGGGAATGTGGAACGGGCAGCACAAGGTCCAGGGCCCCCCACAGCACACTCACCACGCAGGCAAAGGGGGCAGAGGCACACGTGGGAGGATCATCCTGCGGGATCCTGCACACTGCCATTTCTGGTGTTCGCCCCAGCATGCACCCTCACAGCTGGCACAGTAATCACCATCATTCTTCATCAGTAAGAGACGCTGGAATAAAGGTGCCATGTTGGCAGCACTGAGGAGGTTGGTGGGACCTCAGGTACCCGCAGGCTCATGTGCAGAGTACCACCAGAACACCACTGGTGCATGTGACCAGGGGCACTTCAGGCTGCTCATGATGCAGCCAGCACAGTGTCTCACAGGTCTCAGCAGAACTTGGGAGCTGAGCTCCTCTGTGGCTCCAGCCAGCGCTTCAGGAGCCAAGGAGCCCACCAGATGCAGCCAGGCTGGGAGCCAAGAGTGAGGGCATCCCTTGTGGTGGGACGGCTCAGGTTATCTGAATAACACGCAGAACCCAAGGGCTGCCATGGGCTCTTGTGCTGGGGAGGGTGGGTTGTGACAGATGGGGACACCTTGTGCAGAAATGTTTCCAAGGGATGTTGATTTCCAGGCTCTGTGTTTGCTGGATAAGTGAGATGAGCACAGCTGTCTGACATGCAGAGCGAAGCCAAAGATATTCCTGCTCAAGAGAAATATCACTGAACAGCACTACACAGTTTTGGAACAGGGACTGAGTGAAAATGCAGAGGTTTGGTTAAACAGCACTGAGGAAAAGCAACAAAGCTCCTGCTGCAGAGGACAGCCATCTCTGGGATGCATGGGCCCTCCATCCTACCAAAGGAACAGACACCTGCGGCCCCTCGCTACCTGCACAGGGGCAAGGGCACTTTGGGATGGCCATGGACAATGCCAGTGCATCTGGAGAGAGGGGAAGGTGAGATGCTGCTGCACAAAGCTCCACGGGCACCAAGGCACCTCCCATTTCAGAATTAACAAGAGGAAAATGAGAACAACACATAATTAATTACCAGTGGCCAAAGAAGTCCAGAAAAACAAGCAGGACCTTGGGTGAATGAGAAGAATGCCAACCCTGGCCAGGGCACAATGCCTTGGGCCTCACTGCCCTGTGCAGAAATCATTTTAGTTATGCTTGCAATGATTAAATGAACTTTTTATACAACATCCTTCTGAAAATACTCCCCTGCAGGAGCCCCCCTCCCTAAAACCATCAACACTTGTCCTAGCTCAGACTGGGGCCTTGGGGGAACAGCTTTGCAGGAGGGAAAAGGCCAAGAGCCTAGGGAGAGGGGCCAAGGTGCAGCACCTGGAGCACAAATTCCAAACAGGAGAAATTCCTGTTTTGCATCCAACTCCAGCACAGGCAGTGAAGCTGATTTTATGACTTATTTATTTATTTTGTCTTTGATGAACAGAAGGTTAATATAAGAACAACTCCTTGGCAAACCTTTAAGGGTAATTCAAGCGACACTGATGTGAATCAATGTTCCCTTTGTGAACGCATTACTTGGCAGAAACTGGCTTTTTGTAACCCCCTTAAACCTAGCTGGCAAAACAAAAAGAGAAAAAAAAACGTCCTTCAAACAAAAGGATGAGGTGAAAATAAAGAGAGAGTCGACTGCACTTTATTCTCTTTCACAGAAGCAAATGGATTTGGTGCTTTTTATACATTAATCAATCAATATCACTGACTGTACATCAGCAGCGCAGCCAAGTTATGAATGACCTTTCTGGCAAAGAGGACACTTTTAATGCTCATAAGACTGCTCATAGCTTAGCAACTTTCCGAATTTATGCCTGCATGATTACCCCTCGGAGGCAGGCGCCCGTGAGCACCGCACTAGATATGACAAGGTTAGTCCTTGCCAATTTGTGCAGGAGGAAGGGGCTGCTGCCCCGCACGGCTGCGGCCGAGCTCGCCCAGCAACGGGTGGTCTGACAGGTCCTTGGGAGCAGGAGGAGACCAGCAGGCCCCTGACCCTGCCAGACCAACACAAAACAAACCACGAGTGACCCTCCACGCCACACACACACACAGAGAACCGGAGGAGCCAGAGTGGAGGTGCTGTGGAAGGGAGAGGTGGCTGCGCAAGTGAAGTGGAACGGCTGGCGCTGAGCATGGCTGGCAAAGGCCAAATTAATCCCATTGTTTGGCCACAAAGGAGGCAGCAAAGTAGCAGTGGAGGCCAAGGAACAATTCCAAACACTCAGCCCTAATTCAACCTTCATCACTATGAAAGGGGGATGGAAAAGGCCAGAATGCTCCAGCTTAACTGTAACCAAATGCAAGAGCTGTTCCCAGAGAAGGCGCAGCAGCGCCTGCACACGTCAGCACAGAGATGGAAAGTCACATCGGGCTGTGCCCCTGGGGTGCCCTAACCCTAACTCTGGGGAGTGATGGCAGGGGCCATGCAGGGCCCCACAGGCCCCACCCCAGAGCAACATTGAGATTTAGGGGTTTGGGGCCCCAGGCTGGGGCAGGGAAGGCGCTGAGCGGGGATGTCCGGGGTGCACCGTGTGGAGAGGCCAGCACATCCCTGCAGGCCAGTGGAAACCTACACCTGACACGCTGACAGGGGAGAAAGCATATGTGTAGAACAGAACCAAGAAACCCAAACCACTGCTATTTATTTAATGATGTGACCACACATGAATGAAAAGCCTGAAAAGAGGTAGGAGGAAGTAGAGAGAAGGAGAGGGCTCAGGTTCTTTGAGCTGAAAGTGGCCTTCACAGGAGCATCCAAGTGAAGGTTCAGTAGAGTCAGACCAACACTGCTTCTCTCACTCACCACTCTTGGAAGGGCTGACAAAGAAAAGGGAAAAAAAATGCAAATTGGAAGCAAATACAGATAATAATTTCTCATACAGCTCCCAATTAACCTTTGGAACTTGTGGCCTCAAGAAATCAAAATATATGGCAAAGGCATCAAGATGTGCAACTCAGAAAAGCAAACTGAGTATTTGGAAGAACGAGAAACCCTCTTGCTTAAGGGCATGAACTGAATTTTAGTAGGAACAAGGATGAGACCTCGATTTGGGTAGGTTATTATTTGTTTATGGGTCCCCAGATTTCCCTCTGAAGCAGTCAGAGCAGGCAGGACGCTGGTGCTGACAGGCGCGTTATTAGCCAGTCTCAGAGTTTTAGTGGAAAAATAAATGCATGTGGTAGCTCCTTCCCAGGCAGTTCTGAGGATGTTAATGTCATCACCAGAGGATCAATAGGCCTCACAGAAAGGACAGGAAGCAAGTGCATTTCAGAAGTACAGGCAAACAGAGGACCAGAGCAGGGACACAGGAGAGTGGTCCAACATGCACACCACAGCAGTGGGAATGCTGGAGTGGGCCAGGCCAGGGGTCATTGCCAGCCTGAGCCAGCTGCTGTAAAACCTTGTTTCACAAATCATCCTCCTGACAATGTATGGAATCTCATTTTGCCTATGGCTCATACAGAAAAAAAAATGAATCCAATTCAGAACCCAAGCTGCAATTAAATCCACAACCTACATATTAGAGGTGGGGGAGAGCACTTCCTATTCCCATAACGTCTCCTCTGAAGAAAGGTCTCAAGGCACTTTTTCATTTTGGGCAGTGCATTGGGCTTGCATGGCAAGGCTTGTGTAACAGGGGGGCTCCTCCTTCAGTCCTGCCAGGTGAAGACCATCAGACATGTGCTCCTGCAGCAGAATGATCCATGAGAGAACCACGGCAGGGACAAGGCAGGAACAACCAGGACAGGACTGCCTGCAAACCTGATGCCCTGCAAGGATATCCCTCGAAGAGGGGAAGGTGCAAGGACATTCTCTTACAGCGCTGAGCATGACCCTGCAGATTTGTACCGGCTTTTATAAGCAAATGGATCTTTTGCACGGGACAATGAAGACTGTAACTCCAAATGTTCAGTGGCAGCAGGCTGCACCAAGAGGCGAGTTTGCTGTCAGGGTGAATCCCATGTCACTCACATGGACATCTTACCTGCTCCAACACACCCTGGGACCATGCTGCAGTACCTGCAACGTCTTCAAAGCTTTACTGATTTACCCCTCATAGGAGACACCTTCAGTCTTTACCCTGCACCACTGCAACAATCACCTCCAAGTCCTCAGGAGAAGAGTTCCCTACTCTAAATCTGTGCAGGAGAAATGGGAAAAGAGAAGCAGGGAATAAAAGCAGAAGGTGCAGTGGGCACCATGCACAGCCAAGCTTCAGGGACAGAGTACCAAGAGACAGGGATGCCACTCTTGAGTCCCAAGGGAAATGGAGCTCAGGGAGAGGCTGAGCTATGACAGCTGGGCTCCAGGCTGGCTCTGGAGTTTGCTTGAATACAGAGAAAAAAGCGGATAAGAAGAGGAACCGGGAGCCTCACAGTGTTGTACTGCAGCATCTGGTGATACTTCCTCCTTTACTTTTCCAAAGTGGAAAGGGCTTTAAGATGCAGTCGAACAAGAAAAACTTTCTAGAACAAGTCAGCTGTCAGAGCTTCCTCTCTTTCTGCTTAATGAAAGCCATGAGCTCCCCAGGACAAGCGGTGGCTGGAGTGGGAGGGAGTTTCCGAGATTCCTGGCACGGCTGGTGCTGCTTCCTTCCGCAGGCGCCTCCCGCTGCACTGACCAGATGCTGGAGGCTTTGGGGAGCTTTCTGTCACTGCCCCCTTTACCAGGGGCACAGGAAAAAAGTCACAACCAACTTTAATAAAAACAAAATTAAAATTATTAAACCTTTCATATCCTTTCAAGATTATCTCTTTGCTGCTGGTTGGTCAAAGTAAAGCTAAGGCACAACTGCTCTTGAGTTTAAATTCAAAACCAACCCCCCAAAATAATAATAAAAAAACAAACAAACAAAGAAAAAAAACCACCAAAAGACATCTCCCTCTGCCAGATATTAAAGAGAACCAACTTTATCCCTGCATTCTGTGGAGCCAGACCTCAACAGCCCCATGGTGCCCCAAATGGAAAAGGACAGAGAGATGCTGCTGGGACAAGCATGGGCTTCTCCAAACTTTAGGTGGGAGACAGGATGCAGGGAGGGAACAAATAGAAATTACGTTACAAGGCAATACCAGGAAAGAAAAGACCCCTAAAAGCTTCTCAAACTCCTGGATTCTCCTCATGTCCTCAGGCCTTCTGAGAGAGCCAATGAGTGCAGCCACCCTGATCCATGGCTGCCAGAAACACCTTTGCTGGATTTCAATGACCATTAAAGCAGTGTGAAACTAAAGCAGAACCAAAAGCTTCCCCCAATCTCTCTGGCCCACCATGGACGAGAGACTCTGCCATCTGCCCAGCCTTGGGATGGCCCCCAGTGGAGAGACTTGCCAGAAATACTGCAACTCTGTTAGGAACTTGCTGGAAAGGTAAAAAGTCCTGAAGCCATTCAATCCATTAAAAATGAAGAAATTCCAGGGTTCAGCAGAACAGCAAAGGGGAAGGCAACAAACTGTCCTCTAAATGAACACATGTGATGTAAGATCTTGGAAAACAAGAGATAATCCTGCATGTGGGGGTAGTTGGTGGGGTTGGCAGGGACATCAGTACCGCTGCAGTAGAGGGAACTGCAAGTTCCATCAGCCCAACACGCACATTGCCCGGGGTTGTTTGCCTCTGCTGCTAGGCCACATATGCTATGCACCATGGGTGAATGTTTTCTCCAAACAGGACAATCCCTCGTCTCACTCCCGTGTCTGAGGAGATGACAGGCAGGGATTTCCACCTGGGCGGGCAGAGCTGCCCCACGGCCCCAGAGGCCGGGTGCTCGGCAGGGCCCCCAGCGCCCCCGCGAACCTGCGGCTGCTCGCCCAGCTCTGACCATGCACACACTGATGCTTTGGCTGCAGCTGCATGCAGCACCCTGGAAACAAAGCTGAGCAGGCTGCTGCCCTCCGGCATTACAGATCACACGTTGGGGAAAGGCAGTGTCAAGTTTTGGAGAGTGAGAGGTAAAAAGCACAAGAGATGGGTGAAGCTGGGCAGCACTTGGTGTTTGCACACAGGAGCTCAGGCTGGGTTGGCTGATTATTAAATGTGTCAATCAAGGACAAGCCTGGAAATTCATTCCCCAGCCCTGTGCAAGGGCCATGCATTTCAGACATGTAACTGTGGCATCATCACCAGAGCCAGAGCTGCAGAGTGGTTTTGAATGGCAGATGCAGTATCATGGACTGCGTGTGCTCTTTTCCTGCAGGCACCATAAAGGTGATCTGTTTTGGTAAGTTTTTAATTGCTGCATGAAATCAAGCCCCATTGAAAACTGGAGAGAGATTACAAAACAAACTGGTGATTTATTTCCAAAATCCTCCATTAGCTCCAGCAGAAGCTGGAGACAACCAGGCATCATTAAGAATGACCACACTGTCTTTAATGGAGACCAAGTACAGGACATTAGATCCCACTGAATTTATTTTAAGTGGGGAGAAATGTAATTTGTCACTACCAATTTTCACTTCAAAAGTCTTAAAGTTCTCCTGGAAGTAGAGAATCTGCTCACATGAAAAATCCACTCCAAAGGCATATCTCACACCCGTGCTGTAACAAACTCCATGAATAATTACTTCATGCTTGATGATGGTGAAGGAAAAATGCCTTGCATGTTTGCCCATTCTTCAAGGTGGGAAAAGAACCCGGTGGCTCCCTCCAGGAGGTTTTTTCGGAAGGTCCCCTCTCCTTTTCTCCACCATTTGCTTCATTTTACAGATGGGCTGATCACCATTCCCAATCCAGGAAATGGCCACCGAGGGAAGAGAAGAACTGCAGAGCCTGGACAGTAGAGGGGGGAACCAGAGAGTAGTGCCTCAGTCTGGAGGAAGCAGGTGAGGTATTAGGGCATGCTGCAGGACTGCCGAGGTTGGGACTGACCGGGCTGGCATCCAGCCTCCCTTCTGCTTGAGAGAAACTGCATTTGAGAGAAACCTCACGCTGCAAACCACACCCTGACCAAACAGGCTCCCGGGCACATGGGACCTGCTCCTGCCCCCCATGGGGATGCCTTCACATCCCGGGGGCAGCCGCAGAACTGCTTGTGAGAGGGACGAGCAGTGTTTTGCATGACTCAGTGCATGACAGAGTCCAAAGGAGCAAATGAGCACCTTGCTGTCTGCAGGTGACACAGGCAGAGTCAGGCTGAGGTGTGATTCTGAGGTTGGAACGACTGTTTTTAAACCACGTGGGGTTTTCTCATCTGAGCACTGCTTTGGCTATGCTGTAGCTCTGTTTATATACTTGGTTTCATTAAAGATTCACATCCCAATTTCAGTCTGCAGCTCCCAGCCCTTCAAAAGGTCAAACACTGAAACACAAGGGAGAAGCAGACACAGTGCACCTCTGCCTGTGGGGCAGAGGGAGGGGGAAAGCAGAGATGCATGCCCCTCTTCCAAGGAGCCAGCTTTCCAGGGAGTCTCAGAGCAGAGTTTGGCAGTAAAGGTATTCCTCAAAATAACTGTAATCCACCTGTTTGGAGCAGGGAGGCTGGCCAGTTCCTTGCTGTGGGCTGGCAGAGGGTGCTCCAGCAAGGCTGGGCAGAGGTGACCTGCCCAGCCCTTGTCCTACCAGGACACAGGGGCTGTTCACAGCACTGGGTATCCACCAAGGGCTGCCAGAGCATCAGTCCTGCTCCTCCTGCAAGGGCCCCTGTGCTGGGAGGGGATGACTGCCAAGGATTTGACAGCAATGAGAAGGATTGCTGTGACAGCACGGCCAGCACAGTCACTGTCCGCTGCAGTAAACTGGGGAGAGTCTGGTGCAGCCAAGGAGCATGGACACCTGATGGACATCTAAAGGATGGCTGTCCCACACAGTGGGAAGAGTGGGCAAAGGCCGTCTCCTCCTCCCACAGGAAGACACTACGGAAAGGGAGAGCAGAAATGGAAAACAGGAGGAGTCAGGTGAAACAGGTAAAGGAGGAAACACATAAAGTGCCACCAGCACTCGCCCAGGGGGACACAGGCTGAGCAGTGGGGGCCCAACAGCCCCACCTATGTGGGTGGCACTTTGACGGGGAGAGCAGGGGCACCTTGTGCTGGACACAGAGCAGAAATCTCACTCTGACCAAGGACCCTGTGCACAGCTGCCCGAGCTACAGAGAGGGGTGTGGTGCTTGATGCCTTCTGGGATGAAAGAAACACTTCCAAAGTCAGAATGAAAATTCGATGCAGGTTGTTTCACATTTCTTTTCTGTCATTACCTAATGAGCCGTAAGTGCATTCATCTAACATCTTGAGAATGTTTTGGGTTTTATTATGGTCACTCTTTCTTCACTTTTTTCTTCTCTAAACCCCCATCATTAAAAATCAATTAGCTTATGGGTAACATTACACAGATGCTGCTGCAGCAAGGGGCTGCCATCTGCAGTGGTAGCAGCCCAGATACCACAGCAAGTGATGTCCAAAAATACCCTGAGAGGACAATACCCCCTTTCCTGAAGCTGTGTTCTCTGATCAACAAACGGGCTGAACTTCCAGCCTCCCTCCATCTCCTCATAATGAGCACACTTCTCAAAGCAAGCAGAAAAGTTCAATTGCCTTTAATTATCCAGTTCAAGGAGGATTGGGTTTCCTGCCTGATGTCCATATAATTTCCCTGCCAACAACTTAATCATCCCTTTACTGGAAGTGGAGGGTAGATCCTAAAGCTCTTCCACAAAAGACACCCAGTTTTTGGGGAGAGCTGAGGGGCTGGCACAGGCAGGGACAAAGGTCCCTGTGTCCCTGGAGCGGCTGCTCAGGCTGCCTGTGCTTCTGCAGGGTGGGAGGGAGTGAGTTGCAACTAATGTGCAATCAAGAACCATCACAATTACAAATGTAAATGAACAGGCAATTGGCACTGACCTTTGCAGATTGTTAGAGGACTAATTAAGGTGTGATCAGAGCTCTCTTCCAACAGATTGAGATGCATCTACACAAGCAAATATCTACTCACCCGTCTCCAGATAACACTGCTTCCTCCTACATGCCTGCACACAGCAGCGAGTAGGTACACACAGGGTAGGTACACAAAGAGCAGGTACACATAGGGTAGGTACACAGAGCATTCCCCCAGCACCTGTGCTCTGTGCAGAGGGACAGAGCAGGAGGGGAAGGGGGGGACTACACTGTGTCACACCAGGCCACAGGACAGAACAGGCCGCTGCGCTTGGACTGCAGCAAAGCAACAAAAAAGTCACTGTCCCTTTGTGCCCCAGCAGAGATGTGTCACAGACCAGAGGAGTGTCATGGGCAAATGTCTGTCAAGGTGTCTGAGCCTGATATCTAATACCACAGAGATGCCATCTTATCAAAAGGCAGTGGGGAAAAGTCTACCCAGTGGTCAGAACACAATAAAAACCTTGATGGGGACACAGGAGAGACCCTGTCAGAGAGCAGGAGGAGATGCAGGGCACAGACTCACAGTCCCTGAGCCCCGCAGCTGGGTGTCCCCACACCAGGGGATGTACTGGGACCAGAATGAGTGGCAGAGGGGGGCACCCCTTCTCCCCCCGGGGGTTACAGCAGCTCCTCACCCACACCTGACTCCCATCCCTGCAGGGTTGCCTGGCCCAGCATGCCAGTGAGGAGTCCCACTTCCACCAGCTCAACAACGGGCTGGAAGAGTGTTTGAAATTAAGTATCTCAGCTTAAAGTGACTTGCAAAGCTGACCCAAGATACCTCCTTTGCCTTCTGCAGCCTTATTCTTGCTTGTTTTCATAATCTTTGAAATAAAATATGATCAAGAAACGGTGTCTTGTTTGCTGTCAGTTTTTTGTTGAAGAACCAACAAGCTTGAAGGAAATTAAAATATTTGTAAATTGAGCTTCCCTTTCAGTGACTTGTCAGGACTTTTACTTCAAAAATATTACATTATTTAAAATGGTCACCAAACCATTTTCCCTCCCAGCCAGTCAGCTCCTGCCCTCAAAGTACCTGCCATGTCCTAATCTGGATGGCCAGACAGGAAAGATAAGGTTTGTACAGTAAAAGACAAGGCAAACAGAAATTTCTAGAGTAAACAAGGTTTTCAAGGTTGTTCTGTCTATCACAAAGGGCACGGATGGTTTCCCCTCTCTGCTCATTTTGCATTTAAGCAGCTCACAACCCAGAGCCCTGCCCAAAGAACCCTTTTGAATTGGGAATGTTTTCCCAGGGCAGAGCACGGCAGACAGGGGCTGCTGGAGCTGCTGTCCCCTGGGGTGCTGTGGCCTCCAGCACGCTCTCGCTGTGACCGTGACCTTTGGGGAGTTGCTCCGTGCTCTCGACTCTGCTGGGCCACCAAGGTCACAGACTGGGCACTTTTTCCACAAGACTGAATTTACCTTTTAATGAAAAACCTCCGGTCTCACTCTTGGGGTGTTTTGGGTTTATTTCAGAACCCCATTACTCATAGGCATAACAGCGATGGGACCCAGATGTGAAATCAAGGGACATTTCTGAAAACCCCACGTTCTCTCTCAGTTGCTCTGCTGCTGTCCCTTCTCAGCCCTTTCAGCCAAGATCACCTTACTCATCTCCACGTGCATTCACAGAATGCCGTTCCCCAGAGTGGCTATTTGTAGGATTTTCCCATTTTCACAGCAGTCGTAAATAAAATTCCTGCTTGAAGCTGAGGATTGTGGAGGCTTTTGCTGGCACACCCCATCTCCAGCATCATTGTGCCTTGACAGCACACAAACCAGTCGACCCAGGACGACTCTCCTCCTCCCTCCAATGAGGGCTTCAGGAGACCCGAGTTTTTTTAGAACATTAAAAAGGTCTCAACCCTTCACGTGACTGAACAAAGCACCATCTCTGCTCCATCCAGCCTAACTGCTCCTTTTAGGCACACTAACTCTTGCTGGATTTGCAGCTGCAACCCCTGTCCTACGATCTGTGTGAGCAAATGTTTCATATAAGCCCTTCACTTTATTTACCTCATCAAGAGGAGACATGGAAAACACACGTGGAAAACTCGCACCTGCCCAGCCCTTTTGCCCAGCTCCTCCTCCCAATCCAGAGTGGCTGAAGTACCTACCACACATCACTGCCAAGCTGGCACAGCTTATGCTGGTGCTCAGGGCATCACTTGACTCACCGCAAAACATCTCTGGTGGACCGGTTTGTTGAGTTGTCCAGATATGATAGTATCTTTAGATGCTCATACAATATTCCAGGGTTTAAGACACCAACCTGAACCAACACACACACTTCAACATCCCAAACCCCACCTCAGGCAGGTGGGATTCCTGTAATGTATTACTGATAAACTGTGTCAGCCCACCGCGGGGAAGAGACACAGGAACATCAGCGGGATTGTCACCAAACAGCACGGTGGGTCTGATGCCACTCGCCCGCCCCTGCTCACGCCGCGGCAGCGGCACTCACCGGTCTCGGCAGCTGGACACTTGCGTATGGTGAAGATCTGTCCCAGGTCCTCCTCTTCTTCGGGAAGACCTTTCTGGAGGCGCTGTAGCTTCCGGAGGCTCTCACTCCGCTGGTGTTTCATGGAGCGCACGTGCTGGATGAGGTTCAGCTTGGCCTTGGTGGAGTAGTTACAGAGGACACAGTGGTAGTAGCAGCTTTCACCTTCGACCCCACTCTCATGGTGCTGCAGATGCTGTGGAGAACAAAGCAAGGGGATGTCAATGGCCTCAATCACTCCCAGTCTCCTGGGTTAGTCCACTGTAAATTGCCAAAAAGCCACCTGGGAATTAGTTACGGAACCACATTTTGACACAGATCCAGTGAGACAAGGCCTGTTTGTTCCCAAGGTGTTACACACTCTCCTGCTGGAGAGCATGAAAACCAAAACACGCCAAAATGGGCACAAAGCACACATGGACACAGACAACATCATCTCCCACAGTGAGGGAAATCACCAGACCTGCTCACGGCCCACTCAGGGCTCATTCCTTCACACTCAAAGCTTGTCCTGGGAGTTGATCCAACTGCATAACAAACTTAAAATTACATTTGGTAAATTCTCGTGGAAAACTAGGCAGAGTAAAACCAAAGCAACCCTAGGACACAACCAACCCATTGGACAGAGAGGTCCTGGACACAAAGTATGGAAGCGGAGTGCAAAGCCATCCTGTCCATCATCCAGCTCTCCCCTCCCTGCCATCCAGGTCTTACTCCCTCAGATCAGGAAGGAAGCAGCAGCCTGGCCTGTAAGATGGCTGTGGCAGAGACCTCGGCTGAAACACGGACGGTGAGCATGCCACAGATACCACCATGAGAGGCCAGCACCTGGAAAAACCCTGTCCCCTTCTGAGCTGTGCAGCCACAGCCAATACAGCTAATTCTGGATTATCATACCACAGTTATTTGGCAAAACCTATCAATCCCCTGGTACAGAGGTCCGTGCCTCTGGGGAAACAAGCAGCCATTTCCTGTCATGGATCCCACAGACACGGAAATTATTTCTTAGAGGCAGAGGGAAGAATTTACCCTGCACAGCCACGCTGGCTGTCATGGCACAGCTGCTGCCCCTTCCCCTTGGGCAGCAGGAGGTCACAGGGACTGTCCCAATCCACAGTACAGGTGTGTTGACGCAGGAATGCCACGATGAGACACAACAGAGATGACCGAGCCAGAGCGAGAGGAGGAAAAGAGCAGTTTACTTTTTTGATTTCACCTTACATACATTTCACAGAAATGGACCACATTGGAAGATAGAGGTTCAACCTCTTCAATTCCACTGGTCTGAGAAGGTGTCTATCAATTGTCCCTCCTAACTGGAGGAATGTAAACAATAGTATTGTTTATAGAAAATGTGTGAGAATCTGACTCCTAAGTATGTAAACAATCAGAAGGCTAAAAGAACAGAAAAGAACAGGGCGACAGTGTGTCATGAATTGAGCAGAAATGAACACCAAGGTGAAACACCACGAGATCCCTCAGTGAAGGCCTTTGGTGTTTCCACCCCACCCCAAACAGCTGTGCAATACTCCCTGCCAGCTCCTGCCATCCAACCCCAAGACCTCCTTGA
The DNA here is from genome assembly GCA_013389925.1 of Aegithalos caudatus. Lineage (NCBI taxonomy): Eukaryota > Metazoa > Chordata > Aves > Passeriformes > Aegithalidae > Aegithalos > Aegithalos caudatus. Next base: position 363,092 of record WEIU01019436.1, read on the forward strand.
GTCCTTGTGTCATCTCATGCAACTCCCTCCCCACCACACGCTTGGCCCAAGGCGCAAGTACAGTGATTTGGACACGATCTTGAGGTTTGTCAATCAAAAATATTGCCTACGTGCAGCCAGGACCTTCTGGTAAAAAATTCTGATGCTTATTATCTCAGTTACAGCTGAGATAAGATTAAAGACACATATTACCCAGCGCTGTGTGCCTTGCTCACACGGAGGAAGGAGAGCCCTCTGAGTCTAGGAATGATTAAAAATAGGATATGAGCTGATGCTGAGGCTTCTGATTGGAAGAGCGAGGAAAGAGAATAAATGTATTCTAGATCTGGCTAATTAGACTAGCCTCTTTTGGGATCACGATGTATTTAATTAAATTCACTGTAATATTTGAAGAATCCACGAGGGCACTAATCCCACTGGTGCCCTCAAAAGATTTTTTGCTGTTTTCCCTTATAAGAACTTCTTCCTCATCTCATTTCTATTGTTTGCATGTGTTACCCTCTTCCTGAGCCAGAAGAAGACAAATGGCTCAAGGCATGAAAGGTCAGCGGGCCCGTCACAAGAGCGGCGTGCCCTTCTCAGCCTGGCCCTGCCCTGACCCTGCCACAGCCCCTGCTCCCGCCGTGCTGCAGGCCGGGCTCGGGCTCCAGGAGCCACCACCAGCCCCGTCCTCGCCAGCTGCACCAGGGAGGCCCCATCCCAAAACCCCGCCGAGCTCGGCAAGTGCCCACGGGCTCAGCCGCAGCTTCTGCACGGAGCACAGAAAACCCCCGGAGAGCAATTAGAGAAAAATCCGGTCACGGGTTCAAGGAAATATTAAGGACACGGTCTCTGTGGAACCACAGGCACAGTCTGCACTGCTCTCATTTAAAAGGGGGTTTTAGGAAAACATTTATTTTGAACAGTTTAATAAATGTGTCTTATTTCATGCACTTCTTCTGCCTCCTCTCAAACATCTCTTGTGCTAGGGTCAGCCTCACCTGCCTATCATGCTGGAGGAGTCACAGGCTGAGGGTGCCACCAAGCCCAGCCTGGGCACAGCATCACAGGCACCTGATTCAACCCATCCTCCAGCAGAGAGGAAAGGAGCAGTCCAGAGAAAGAAGACATGAGGGCCGAGCCAGTCCAAGCTGTGAGCTGCTGGAGGCAATGAAATGTCGTCCAAGAACGTGTAGTTATTGCCCATCACACTGTTAAACTTCCCCCTTGTGAGAATTTATCTGTATCACAGGAAACAAATTCAAAATACTAAACCAGAACCTTGTTAGAAGACAAATCAACTTGAAAATCAAAAGAATATATTGTTCCAAGGAAAACCAACCAACTTCTGTCAGAAAACATTGATTTTTGTTGAGTCTGAGGGGGTGTTTGCCCCCTCCCTCTCCACAATAGGAAACTTCCAACATCTGGTTCTTCACGCATGGCATGCAAAATATTGATCAGGGTGAGTCAAAGCTACACTTTAAATCAGAAACAGAGAGGGGAACGCTCTGATGGAAACCATACGGCTCACGAGTGCAGCTGCCCGGGGGACACGGGTGTTCCTGTGCAGAACCAACCGCAGCTCAACACCGCAAGCTCCCAGCACCTATTCCCACACCGTGCCCAGCCTGGCCGCGGAGGGGCAGGGAGCTGTGTCCTCACAGTGACCAGCACAGGAGGCTGCTGCCCAGGCCTTGTGTCCCTCCTCTGCCCCAGCTCCGTGCCACCCGCCCGTGTCCCCCAGCCCTGCCATGCCCTGGCCCCGCAGGGTGGCCGGGCCGGTCTCACCACACTGCCAGAGCCAGTGCCCAGCATCTGCCCCAGAACTGCTTCTTCTGCCAACCAGTACATACTCACAGACTATGGAAATCTGATTTTCAAAGTAAGGAATGACGCTACAGTCAGTTCTTGTTTCTCTCCCTGCATCCTTCACATACCCCAAACTTTTGTTTATTTTACCATCTCACCTTTCCCCGGCCTATGCTGCCTCACCCACAGCACTTTACAATAATCACTGAATTGAATGTGACACTGTATCACCCTGCCTGACTGCAGACAGCCCCCCTCAGCCCATGCCACATACCACACAATGCTCCTTGGAGCTAAGACTCTAGTAGCCAAGACTGAGACTCAGAGTTGCTGCTCTTACACAAGTAACAAACTCTCCTAAACACCTCTGTAGCTGCTCCTGCAGTCCATTATCCATCATCTGATTTCTAAGCTTTTCTGCATCTTTTGAATTTTAAAAAATCTTTCCAATTTTGAAAGATGTTAAACCACTACCTGATCAAAAATCTCTTCTGTGCAAAGTTTATTCAGCCACGGTGTAATGAGCCTGATTCCAATGGTGACAGGACAGAACCCCCCCTGAAGCACTGCCAGAGGTACCAGGGGGTTCTCCAATCCCTGTCTGCTATGTGAAACAGCTCAGCTGCTGTTCTGGGGGACATCTGACCTGTAACCTCAACCCACCAGGGAGATGCAACAACACTTTGAACTACCTCATGCTTTGGATGTTTATTATTCAATAGAAAAAGGCCCAGTTCCTATGCAGCCTTAACTGGCCCAAAGTTTACTCTTCAGAGGGCTCTGAATGCTGCTCAGGACAAGCCCATGCTCACAGCACTGGGAACCTGTCAAGTCCTTGGTTTGCACTGTGAGGGGGAAGACCCCACCACCACCCCCAGGAGGTGTCCATGCTACAAAAGCAGTACAACATGTGAGAAAACTCTCTCCAGACCGGAGGATGGCCCCTTCTTCTGCAGACTTTGACAGGATAACCAGCAGCAGAACTCTGTCACTGCCCCAAGGACAGGCAGATGGTGGTCCCCAGCTGCCCTGAGAGACCCCCTGCACGTGTCTGGGTCTATCTGGGCAGGAGAAGCAGACGAGGTAATAGGACTGGGGGCCAGAACCCAAAGTGGGAAAGTAAGCTCACAAAGGCTACGCAGCAGCAAAGCAGCACGAACAAAAGGAACGATGTTCCTCCCTCTGGCTGTGACAGGGCCACCGGCTGCAGCCCTGCAGATCCTCAGCTGACGGCACTGCAGGGCTGCACCAGCCAGCTCCCCGCCCTCCTGCTTGCACAAACATCCTCTTCCTCACCACTCTGACCGTTCTGTACGCTCAGGTGCTGTGTGGGCCACTGACAAACAGCCTGCAGAAACCTCCTCCACATCACTTCCAAGCACTCTCACATCACAGGATACCCTGCCATGAAAATGAAGGCCACTCCACTACCCAGAGCTTCTTGAAAAAGAAGTCAGACTTCAACATCTTCGGCAGAGCTTTTCTCCACGTGTAACACTTTTCCTATTGCTGAACTCAGCACTCAGCTCCGCTAGGATGGGTAATGCTACTAGCAGTGATTTCAAAGAATTGACAGATGCAGCTGGGGAAGAAGGAGCCAAAAATCTGCTGGATGGTCAGAAAAGCCACAAAAAGAAAGAAGCAGCACAACAGAGGTGCACTGCGCTGGCTTTCCCCTACAAGCACTAATGTCTGAGCAGCCCCAGTGATCAGAACCAGCACACAGAACCAGGGAGCACCTCAGCATTTACTCAGAGAGGCTGACCCAAACTCAGGAGCTGCTGGAACCACTTCAGCCCTGCCAGCAGATCTACAGCGCAGGAGAATACCCAGGGACTGACTCTTCCTCGGGCTGAGGTCAGACAGGGGTAATTAGTCACAAGCTTGGTAGGAAACACTTCAGGTGCCAGTGAGGACTGTATGCCCCTCGGAAAGGACAGGAGGTGGCCCTTACAGTGGAGCTGAAGGGGGGCTGTGGTAAGCCACAGAAAGGGACCCGACCCCGCTGCAGACCTCAAAGGCCTTGTGAGCACCTCTTGGCCCCCGTGTGCCTCTGATGTGCTGCATGAGATAAATCACACAGCCCTGCAAGAGAAGAATCTGAATTTTTAATGAAAGTCATGTGGATGCAGCTGTCTGATCCTGGTCTGTTCCAAGTACTCCATAAAAGTCAGTGCTGGCCAATCCATCTTGCTCTCCTTTCACACCTGCAGCCCCAGCTGGAATTTCCTGGAGCCGGGGAGCGGCGGGCAGCCGTGGGACACGCTGGCTGTGCACTGGGGAGAGCTGCAGTGCCAGCAGTGCTCCCCCTTCCTCCTGCATGGGGGAAAATTGATTCTGCATCCAGCAGGTTCAAAAGCTGAACTTCTGCTCTTTCATATCCAACCGACATCCTGCATTGTTTACTGTTTCCAAAGGAGCAGCGTTACAACCCTGCCAGAGCACGACCTCCTGCCTCCGTGCATCACACCTCTGTGGTGCAGTGCCAGCAGTGGGGTTCAGGCTCCTTTGCCCCTGAGTTTCTGCAGCTCAGCTTGTGGTAACTGCTCTCTGATCCTGATGTTTCTTACCTAGAGGCTGGAAATGTAGCACTCCCTCCTGCCACAGAGGCTGAGGTACCAATCCAAGTCCCCAAACCACACGGAAAGGCCTGAAGAACAGCCCATCCCTACAGCCCACCACATGTGTATTTTCTGAGCCTCCAAGCCCTGCCTGGCAGTAAGTGAATGCAACAGATGCTCTCCTTGTTAGCCATGAGGCTGGTGCTAGCTGTGCTGCAAGGTTTTGGGTTCCCCCACAAACCCAAAAGCGACCCAGCAAATGGGGTTTGCTCCACCAGCCCTTGAAGTCTCATTAAAAGCCAAATATTGCTCAGCCTAAGGATGGAGAGCTCAGCATGGATTTTACTGAACGTTAAATCAACCAGCAAGCATAGCCAGCAAACTCTGTGGCACTTTAACTTTAAATAATGCAATAATTATTGAATTTCCTTTTTATAACTGAAGTGCTGGAATGTAAACAATGGGGCTGTAATTGCAGGAAGGGGGGATCAATAGAGGCAATCGTTTTCAGCCATGTTAATTGTAAATACAATTGCTCCAAGATGTCAGCCTCGTTCTTCTCGCTCCCAGAATCATCCTAACGGATGACAGAGTCCAACTTTCCCATTACAGCTGTTCGTTCCTTTAAGAGGTTCTCAATCAGGTCTGATCAATCTGTCAAGATAATGTATAGAGTAAGTAAGACTCTTCCAAACACAAGCTCCCAATCAATAGTCCGGACCTGCTTAATGAGGAGGGGCTAAAGCCCAGGGGGAGGCCCAGTCCCAGCTACTGCTTGGCTCCAGCAGCCAAGGGTCCTGAAGCAGCTCCTAACAAGGACATTGTTTATGTTGCCCGTGATGAGCAGCATCCCTGCACACCCACAGTCCCATGGGGTCTGTGGACAGAGAACAGAGGTTAACAGAAAGCAAGTGCCAAGAAAAGTTGAACTTGGAATCACATCCCCCACACCTTTTTAATTGTGCAGCAGACCTGCAAGCACTAATTAATCATTCCTTGGATGAGATGCCCGAAGATGCAAACCTGTATGGGGACAGCTGACAGCCAAGAGCTTCACTAAGACTCCTCCCGTGGAAGACTGACTTCCTGTGTCTTGAGGAAGGACAAAGTTCATGGGGGAGCCAGCACCAGCCCAGTTATGCCAGCCCACCCCTCCCAGTGCAGGGGAAACAGTGTGAGACGCTGGCTGAAGAACTCTGGAGGGAGGGAGGAGATGCCAAGGGAGGTGAGGGAACAGCCAGAGATGCTCTTCTCCAGCTGTAGTACCTAACTCCAGCAGCTCAGGTATCCCTTGCGCACCTGGGTCACCCTACGCTTGCTGAGCAGCCCAGAGAGGAGGAAAGTAACAGGCCTGACCATACCTGGGCACTCTCCTACAGCATCCAACTTTCTTTTCTCCCACAGCTGTGCTGAAAAGTCTTGCCAGCACAGGAAATCCACTCTTGGGCAACTGCAACTTCAACTGCAGAGAATCTTCCAGATCCCCGAAATCTCCCCCGGGAGACAGAGGCGCAAGCGCTGCTGTACATGGAGATCGATCCTACTAATTATAGTGCTAAAACCAAAGCACCCTGAGAGTACATTTCCTATCAGCTGGCCTGTAAAGTGCTGCCCTCAACCCTGCATGCCTCTGCCTGGCTATGGCTCCACCACAGGACCCACGACAGCCCTGCAAGGGCACCTCTGCTGCTCACCTGCGCACCTCTGACCAACAGGAACCAACAAACCTCACATGAAGTGACCTCTCCTACGAACAGTCAGGACGTGAGGGATGCCACCCAGAGCCAGCCTCACCCTGTGCAGCTCCTGTGCAGCAGCAGAGCTTGAGAATGGTTGAACTCCTCTTGCAACTGAACCAAAGCCTGGACTAGGGGCATTCTGATCCTCAGGAAAGCATACAGTTTTGTCACTTCATATTTCCATGGATGCTGTCATCCCTGGAGGAACGTGGTGGAATAGCTGCACTTTTGCCTGCAAAGCACTGTATGGACAGCAATTAGGATGGAGTGACTAAAAAAGAAAAAAACACCAAAACTGTGCCAGAATGCAGCAACATCATCAAGGAAGAGGCTCAGGGCTTCCAGCCCATTCCTTTCTCAGTGCTGGGGCAGGCAAGAGCTAGGGAATTCATGAAGCCTCATCTTTTCCAGGGTTAGGAAAACAAATGGGGAAAAAACAACTGAAGACAGTAACCATAAGCAGGCCTCACAATGCCACTGCCCAGACCTTTATAACACATTTTGCACATCTACTTGAAAATAATCAGTTCAGTATGAGTTGCTAAGCTGTGAACACTCAAGTGATCTAGAGCAGCCTGGGAATATGGAAAAACACTGGATAAAAAGTAAATTATGTAATCAAAAGGTCTGGGGGGAACCTGGAAAGACAGCAGGATCGAAATCTGTTGTCCATATTGTAATTGTGTAGCTGCTGAGTGATTGAAGAGGGCTTTCTGTAACACAGAGCCAGGCTAGGATTCTCCATACCCGTGATGTTTTGTTTCCTCTGGCAGCCACGGGAATGATTCCTGTGTTACGCAGGGCTCTCTGAGGAGGCTCTGATACTCCTGGGTCTTGTGTTGATAATGCAGCTCCAACTTAACTACCCAAACTCCTCTCTATGTGTGGAGCCTGCTTTAAGGATAACAAATGAAAATTAATTTTCCCCCCACATTAAGTGTTTTGGAAAAGAACCACCCGTCTTCTGAAGGAAAGGCTTGAGGACTGTCTGCCACCCCTGTGCTCTGCCTCACATCCCAAAGTCAAAGGGCACCCAGGTGTGCCAGAGCCTTTCCATCCTGCCTTGGTGCAGGCGCCCCAGGGACTGCAGTGCAGAACCCCAGCAGTGGGTCTGACAGCACTGTGGAGGTGAGGGCGGGAGGGGAGCCCCCCGTGCAGCCAGGGACTGCTGTATTAATGCACCATGAAACCATGGGGGACGTTGAAGCAGCCACAGAAACCCAGCCTGAGCTCACGCTATTTAATAAAACACTATGGACACAGATTAACTGCCCTTGCCAGGATTTATTGTTTCATACATCTCCAGGGAAGTTGTGATGGACTGAAGCTTTCCTTGTTTTCATACTCCTTCTTTGTAACTTCTTACAGCACTGTACCACCTCAAAAACAGTAACAACAATGCACAAGACAGTTTTTCAATCCTCTCCATAAACTGCAGAACATCAGTATCAAAGCCATGGAGAACACAACCTCCCCAAGCAGAAGCCAACAGAGATCCATGGAAAAACAGAAGACCCAGCTCATCCTTTGCCCACAGTCCACAGCAAGGATTTTTCAAGATCAGGTGATAAGGGAGGAAGGAAAATTAAAGGAGGATGTGATGGACTCATGTGACAGTACGGAAGCAGAAAGAGGAAATATATAATACTCCTTGAGTTTTGAAGAAGAGCTGCAAAGCAGTAGAGCCCGGGAAGCCTGCTGGCAGTGGAGCAGCCCTTCTCCAGTGCACAGGCTGCAGGGCTGGGCTGCCAGAGCACGACCTCTGAGGCACATGTTGTGCACCAGCCTACCCTGAACACGGGGACAGGAGCACAGCTGATTCCAGACTGCACCGCCAAGGTAAGTTCTTTAAGTGTCTGTGAAACACAAACAGAACACAGAGCACCACGGAAATGCCCATGAGAAAATAAATAATTCTTCATTCAGTGAAAGCTTTGGATTGTATTAGACAAAGCCTGGGGCAATGTAATGAAAGAGGAAGATAAAAAGAAATGGAATAATTACTCACAGAATGAGGCAAGGATCCTGCTGGAAAAAAATGTATGGAACTACTTATAATTAAGAACCAAAATAATGTCTGCACACAAAGGGTTGAATGAAGGCAACCTGCTACTTCCAGTGTTCTAGAAGGTTGTTAGGGCTCCATGAACTCGATGGACCCTAATGTGTCCTAGGAACTGTGTACAGAAATTCATGCAATTTGTCCTTGCCCCACACCCCTGAGCAACTATGTAAGCACCAAGCTCTTGGGAAGGACAAGCCTTCCAAACACAGACTCCTCCAAATTTAACAGGGAGACCTCTCTGGTCCTTGGGCACATAATGGTTCTCAGACCACCTAGTTTCCACCAGGAAATGACCCATAGCAATCCACAGCAGCACAACTGCCTGCCTCATGGATTCTGTACACAGCCGTCAAGCAGTCTGCAGCATATGAACAGTTGGGCTTGCTGCTCTGTATTTCCTGTGTATATCTAAAATCTTAGTCCACTGCAGTGTAATTCTGCGGAGCGATCTACAAGAGAATAGAATGGCTCTGAGCATTAGTTGCAGCTATTCCCTCCAAGACAGACTACAGCAGTGGAAAGGAAACACGGAGAGTGCAAAAGCACACTGACACAAACAGAACAAACCCGAGATGATAAATGTCTCTGCTCTTTGGTGCTCTCTTTGTTCATCTGTATCTGCATCCACTGGCATTTGCCTTCACAGGTACAGAAACCCCTGGGACAAAGTAGGTCCACCATTTACTGGTTTTAGCCATTCTGGCTCTGCAGTCCCAGTAGGCAGTCTGCAGAGACACACATGGGGTAAATGACAAACACTAAGGAGGCAGCACTGATCAGCATTAGGAGGGTGTACTGACCACTGCAATTCAAAAATAAAATGGAAGCAACAAAACCGTTTTTTGGGAGCAACATCCACTCACAGAAGAAAGGTGTGAGGAGGTAACAGATTTCTAAACCCTGTTTATGAAATTGCAGGCATAACTCCAGTTACTCCAAATGCCCCAAAGTTCTCACTTCTGTGACCACATGGGATTAACTTGTCTGCAAAAATACCTGCTCGGTGTGGGGTTACCATATGCTACCAGGTCAGTCTGCAGGTTCTGTGTCTGGATAACCCCCCTGCCCAGCCCAGAGTCAGACACTTTGACAGGCCTAGTTGGGCACTGCAGTGCATGCGCTGGAAAATCCAGGTAAGTCAGAGGCAAGGAGGTGTGAAAATGGTAAAAGCAAAGTTCCTGCTTTGTGGGACCATGAAAAACACTCACGGGCAGCCAGAGGTGAGAACACCTGCAGGACTCCGAAGCCTTTAAACCTCTCCCACTTACGGTCACAGCACACCTGAGAACCTGCTCTGGGACAGCAAGTCCCTCTTCTGAGGGCCTTCCAGCATCTGGTCCCCTTCCAGTGCTGCTGCTAGTGGTCAAAAGCCAAATCTAGGCAGTGTCCTTCTTCTGTGCCCCCTCCCATGGGCAGGTCTGGGCTCAGCAGTAGGTACCACAGCACGTGCACCCTGCAGACCCCCACAACCGCGGCCCTAAGGGGACACACCTGCGCGTAACCCCAGAGTTACAGAGCAATCCCACAAGTGTGGTGGGCAAAGTGAAGGAAATCAGAGCTCTCAAACTGGGACACCCTCTGGCTTTGTGCTGGAGAGGAGGGAGGTGAGTCTCAGCTGAAGGCAGGAGGGGTCACCCCAGGAGAGCTCCTTGCTCTTCAGCTGACCCTGCATAAAGACCCTCCTTCTTCTGGCACCCAACAACTCCCTGGGCCTGTTTGCAAAGAACATGAAGGAAGGCAGACCCAAATGACCAGGACCTGCTGAATCAGGAGTTTCTCTGCAGCGCAGACTGGGGACTGGATGGGGACAGGGATGTGAGGAGACCCAGCAGGAGCCAGACAAGGGGACAGACACAGCTCCTGCAGCTGGCCAGAGAAGCTGACCAGCAATGGGCAGAGGAGAAGCCCCACGCCGACACGGGCAGCTCTCAGCCCACGGAAGGCAGGGAAGCAGCCACACACAGAGGGAGCCAGGGAATGCAGCGGGACCCCGTGAGGGCCCTGGGGCTGTGCAAGCCCTCGGCACGGGCAGCCCCGTGAGCTCCGAGGCAGCCGTGGCTGCGGGTGCCGTGCCAGGCACCGGAGCTGCCGCCAGACGAGCGCTGCTCTCCTTCCCCACCAAAACCCCCGAGGCCTCCCGCGTGTGCGCTAACCACAGCCCTTTGAGAGGCTCGTGTATTTACAAACTAAGGCATGTTGAAATCAAAGGGGATACCATATGACATAATTCACATTAAAATGTCAACAGGCTGACAATTTATAGAGTCAATCCACCGGAGGTGGGGAGAACTAAGACGTGGTAATTGTTTAATTCCCGCTTAAACCAACAGCAGCTTCACCTTCAAAGCAGCGCTGCATGCACGGCCTCTGGCTGCTGTCAGCCCTGGTGCCAGCCTGGCCCTCGGCCAGCACGGAGGCAGTGGCCTCAACCATTCACTTGGCACCAAGCACAGGCTGGGGACATGGGATGCCACTCTGAGGAGCACAGCTCCAGCCCATCCCATGGCAGATAGTCACCGTCAGCACAAGGACAACCAGGTTTTCAGGAAGGCAGAGTCCCTCTGGTCAGGGTACCGGTGGCCATTTCCACCTCTGCTCTGGAGGGGACACAGCAGGTAAGTGCTCTGAGGGCACTGGTGAAGGAACAGACTTACCCAGTGCCTGGCACTGCATGGCCCTGACCCCACAGGGACCTGAAAATACCACAGCAGTGGAACAGTGAAAGCATGGAGTGTCCCAGCCATAAACCCCCTCCGGGCACTCTTGAACTTTTTACCCCAGGTAGATGGCAGCAGCTTTGCCCACATCAAATACAGTGCATTGTTTTGTGATACTCCACACCGGTGCCCTCAGCCCACTGACATCCCCTGCCCACGGACAGGCTGCTGGCAACGTGTCTTGTAGCTTGCGATAAAGCATAAGGTAGGCAGGAGAGGGAAACAAGCACCACTGGGAGAAATTTTACCTGGATAAACCACAGCCAATAAATTTTCTATAAATGCCAGCTAATGCTGTCCCTTGGAGAGCACTGGGCAGGGACTGCCGGGCTCCAGAGCCCTCGGCACAGCCTCTCTGTCTGTACATAAACAGTAACACCTCATTCTCTCTTCTACCTCATTAACTGAAACGCATTAAAACAAGTGTGCACTGGGAGCAGCAAATGAGACTGTTAAACCAAGCTGATATAATCCTCATCAGCTGTGGGAAATGAGCACACATCCATTACACTGAATCAAGCCGCCAACTGCGACTGACCGAGGACGTTGAGACCCCAGGAAGATGCTCTTCCCCCGCAGCTGTACCAGGCAGCTCAAGCACTGCCTCCAGCACTCTCATGGGGCATTGACAGAGTGCTGGGGTTGCATTTCTATTCCAGCAGCTCCCCCTAAGCACACAGCTGGGGGCCCTGGTCCCACACTGCAGCCAAGTGCTGTATGAGCCCACTATGTCCAGAAGGAATCTGCTCAGGGAGACGCAGAGAACCATCTGACTCCTCTAGTATCCAAGTAGAAAAAAAAAGGCCGAGGCAACAGAGCGGACAGACAGAACATGGGACATTCCCCAAGCCCAGTCTTCCATGGGGACATGCCCGTGCAGTGACAGCAGCTGACCACAGCAGGGCTGGCCTCAGGTGACGGTTACAGAAACGGTGCCAGCCTGCAGAACCACACGAGGTGGGGGGATACCGTAACATTCCTGCTAAACCCCCAGCACTGACACCACTGTGGTGCCACGGCTTCCCCCATTCCCCCAGCTGGCAGCCAGATGCTGAAAGGGGGGAGTCTCAGCAGAGGTTGACAAGAGCTGTCACACAGTGACACAGGACCAGCTCCACACGAGGATATGAAACTGCTCCCTTCTTCTGCAGGGCCATCACGTCATGGCTGTGCCCTCACGAGCAAAGATTCACTTAAAATGTTGAAGAAACCAGACAGACCACATTCACCTCAGACAGACAGCACGTTGTGCCCTCCACCGCCTTGGGTCTGAACTGCTGACCTCACCAGAGCAGCTCAGGTTTCCAAACTCTTTTCCTCATACCAAGCAGAGCTGATGAGGCAGAATGGGGTCCCCTCTGCCTCACCCCCATCCCTGTGGTGGGAGGAGGTCCCCTGTGTCTCAGCCCTGTACTGCAGCAAGAATGTAAACAACCCCTTCAATCCTCACAGCTGCTATTTCAGAGTTTTTAACTCAATAGAGCTATTACATGGCATTTCTCCCATGTGCAGCCTGTGCACAGTGCAGCCCAGACCAGGCTGCCTGAGACTTGCTCCTCCCTGTGGAACAGGACACCCTGGGGTCTCCCTGGCAGCTCCCAGCAGCCTGCGCAGGCATTTTGAACAGGGTCCATGAAGTCTGTTTAACCAGCATGATGTGTGCAACAGAATCACAAAGAAACAGGCATTTAAAGTGACATCTGTTGGATTAATTAGCTGTGTAATTAGCCTCCCCTCTGTGGAGACAGGCTTTGTTACTGCTGCCTGAAACTTCCCCAGGTGATTCTCTTTGTATCCATCCTTCCCTGAGCACATGGAGGAGCACAGTGGGTGAGATGGGGCTGTACTGCCTGAATGAGGGGCAGGAGACAGCCCAGAGGCCACGGGGCAGCTGAGGGGCCATAACTGGGTCAGGGAGCCTCAAACGCTTTATCTGTGTGGTGAAACCCAAACAGGGATGTCCATCAGCCTGAGCACATTCTGCAGGTCTGCTCAGAGATGAAAGGCAAGTCAGGCATTTATATCCTCCCCAATTAAATCAGAACATCTCTGTCTCCTGCAACCAGCTCTCCACCTCCCTGCCCTGTGAGCCCAGAGCTGACACAGGTGGGTCACAGCAGGCTCAAACAGCTGGGGAACACAGCAGCCACTGCCCTTCTACCCGAGCCACGGCCAGCTCAGCAGAACAGGAAAATCCCGAGCTAATCTCTAGGACAGAGGAAACCCAGGATCCTGGGAGCAGCTGCACTGCACTGATGGCTCGATGGCCAGGTGCAGGTATGTCCCTGCTTTAAAGCAGAACAAGGGGATGCTGTGGGGGGGACAGCGTGCTGGACTCTGCCCCGCAGCCCTGGGCTGCAGGTGCACAGCCTTGCCTCTCTGCCAAAGCTACCTGGAGCCAAGGATCTCCCAACAGCTGCAGCCAGGCTTACCAGAGCCCGTCCAACCGTACCCCAAGGCTCAACTTCCAGAGAACCTGTTGCACAAGTGCAACTTATTGCCTAATTTGACTTGCAGAACTTGTTGCCCACGTCACAGCACAGGAGCAGGATTTTTATGGCTGGCAAGAAGGGGAAAAAGCCCATTATGGTATTAAGTTATGTATCATGCATACATTATTTATTGTAATTTAATGAATTCCCTATGAGATAGCAAACAGAACCTCCCATGCTGCTTCCATAGCAATTCTGGGGACTTTGTTAAAACAGCTTCTTTAGGAACAGTTCAGTTAAAGCTGGAGAAGGGTGACACAGGGTCCTGCAGCCCAGTGCACTGGCACAGCCAAACAGAAACCAGCAGTCCATGCCAGGTCACACAGAACAGGTTGGGGAAAGCACCTTGTGGGCCCCTTCCTGGCCTCCAAACCAGCCCCTGCCAGAGATGGATGCTAATGAATGCCCATCCATTATTTAATGAGGTCGTCGCCAGTGAGCCTGCAGCTGCAGAACTGGTGCTTGGCCAGGGCTGCTACCCAAGGCACTGACAAACCTGACCCTGCCCAACTAGGAAAGGAACTAAGAGCACTCTGAGGCCTTCGAGGCATATTCCTGTGTGGAGGAATCCATCTGGTTCAGGCAGCTGGACTCAAAACACAGACTGAAATGCCTATGGTGCTCTGGGTTCCAGCCCAGGACAAGAGGCTGGGAGCTGCCAACCTTTGGGATAACAAAAGGCACGAATGTGGGTGACACCAACCAGGTGAATAGACACTGGGAGGCACAGCAGGAACTGGGAATTGCCAACCTCTTGGATAACGAAGGAGATGGGAGTCCAGTAACACCAGCAAGGTGGATGGAGAGGAAGACAGGGGTAGGAGTAGAAGACCTGGAGACCTGTGCATGGGTAGACTATGAGGATATAGACCCCCTTGTTTTCAGATGACACCTGAGGTTGAGAACAGCTTTGCAAGACCTTCCCTGCTCTGTGCTGAGCCCTCTCCCCCAAGAGCCAAGACCCACTCCTGCTGCTCTGCCCACGGGCTGCTACAGAAGCCAGGAAAAAATCTCAGCTTATATAGATTAGGATAAAGCTTGACAAGGTGTTTTTCTGTTCGATTTTTTTTTCCTATGTTTGGTTTGTTTAGCTGTGTTTTGTAGCCCGTTCTCACAAATATTTTGGATTCTAGGCCCTGTCTGACCGAGGGGTTTTAGCTCCATGTTCTGGGGAGCTCCTGGTTCCTACTGTGTGACCAGGGCTCCTGTTCCAGCTGCACTCTCACTCCTTTGTTATTTACGTTGCTTTTACAGGCTGGCTTCTTCACTAAGCTGCTGGCTGCACATGGCTCAGCACTTACTGGAAAACTTGAAAGAAAAACCTAAGTGACAGAGGCCCATAAATAAAACATGGAGCAAGCAATGCTGTGTGCTCTCAGCAGTTCTGATTCCAACCCTTTCAAAAAGCAGTGCAGAGAAAGGAAAAGTTCTGTGATCCTGTACTAACAGACTTTGGTATTCAATAACTGAAGGAAGGTAAAGCCATCTTTTAATGCCAGGGTGACACCATGGAGAAATCTGTCACTCAGAGGAATGCGCAACCCCATGAGGGAGGTGTCTCAAAGGGTTAAACTGATATGGAGAGCTTTTGATATCAAAATACTTGTCAATCCCCACAGGACCAAAGGTACTGGATCATATGGGTCCATCCTTCTCACACCGGCAGTTCATAAACTCCTTTCATTACAATTTTATCCAAGACTAGAGGATGCAGATTCGAATTAAAGGTTTTGGAGACCATCTTTAAAAACAACTTTGTAGGGAGACTTAAATGAGTATTTATTTCCCTTGTGAAGCTGCCATTGGAATTTGTCTTAAACCTTGTAGGAAATCAGCTCCAAGTCCCTCATATGCTGTAATTTAAATGGGCTTCAGGCACAATTTGTGTTGCTCAAGAGTGTAATTCAGAGCTCTGATGCTGCATCTGTATTCCAAGAGATAAACTTGCAAAAATAAAGCCAAAACACACTAAAGGCAGACAGCAAGTAAATCAAAGGTTAATAGAGCTCTAAATCTCCTAATGAGCACGAGAGAGTTTCTGTGAGTAACTTTACCCCAAGAACCTTAAAAGGCAGAGATGGGAGGAAGTTTCTGATAAAAATCAAAACCCAAACACGTCTCCTTTTGCCCACGACATCATCTGGGTATTTCAGGACTGAATCAGCCCAGCTCCTGGCAGCTCCAAACAGAGCTCTGGCAGGTCCCTGGGCTGGAGCTGGGCTGGTCCCCAGAGCTTTTCTACACTCAAGTCCTACAGGGAACAAGTGTTGGGATGAGAAGACTCTCAGCTTGACCTTACTGCAGAATTATGGCAAGACTATCTCACACCAATCCAAATGCAGCAGTATTTTATTAAACCAGCAACTTCCAGAGCACTGAAATTTATGAAATTCACAAGTTTTCCTCCACCCCAAATTCCTGTGTCAAGCCAACTCCAAAGTCAATGGTCTTTACCCAAGTCATTCCAGTCATCTGCAGCTTTCTCTGGTATCACCTAGGAGTTTTTTAAGCCTTCCTAAAACAACGTAAATTGAGCACAGTATTGAACCATCAGACAAAGCAAGGATTTACACACTTCATATATTATCCCCCTGCCCTTCTGCACCTCACTGATCATTGCAGCAATGCCTTCAGAAAGACTGGCAACAATCCCACACCTTGCTTGCAGGAAGAACAACTTTAACCCCCCTTTTTTTGTCATTTTCTTTTTTTTTACATATGGGGAAGCAGGAAGCCTAGCCCCCCCCTCCAGTAGGGTTGTCTGCCCCCATCCCTCTAACACTGTGACAACAAATTCCATCAGTCATTCCCTGTGAAGTCACTTCATGTTGTAAAGTTCTTCTGCAACTGTCACAGCTTTACAACTAAGTGGTCCCCTCTTTTTACCTTATAGTTGTTTTTAAAATTTGCTTGTAACTCCATTTTTGGATCACTTACAAACACAGAACCCCCCTGTATCTTTCCAATCCTTTTTCTCCATCTTGGAAAGTTAGTTTTTATTTTACCTTTTGTTTATCATCCTTCACCCACCAGCCTACCCCTGCCCAGACCTGGGCCCAGCCCTGCTCTGAAACATGTTATCCTTCCAGTTTGTTCATGGAGAATCTTACCAAAGACCCTGGGAATCCTGTCCCCGCACCAGCCCAGTCCTGCCTGTAGCCTGGCTGGCTCCTTCAAACAACTGACAGTGCTGCAAGAACCTCTCTTCCAAAAGTCTGCTCTTCCCCTTCCTGTTCCATGTGCCTCCTAGGACCTTTCTATTACAGTTTCTATCAATTTGCTGACTTAATGCTTTGCAGTTTCTGACCCACAGTGCTGCCAGGAGCCTCTGCCCCCTCCCGTGGGGCTCGTCCAGAACTCTTCAGAGCAGAGTCCTGCTAGGTCAGGGACTGCTTCCTTCATGGCTCCTCCACGAGAGACCACGCTTCAGGATTTATCCTCCGTACAGAGGTACCTTTCAATTCTGCTCTTAAACACATGAGAAGAATTCTCTCCTCCTTCCCTTCCCTGTAACACAGGCCTTCTTCTCTTTCCCTACCTCCACATGTAATACTTTCCTATTTGATCAGATTGGACTTTCTGTGGACTTTGGCCGGGTTTCCCCCCACCCCCCTCTGTTTTCTCAGTAGTTGTAACATTTAACAGAAGCACCTAAGGTGCTTTTCGGTAACTCCTCTGTGACCCACACACATCACACCCTTTACTGTATCCAACAGTAACTCACCCATTTTCACATAATTTCAACTTCAAAGTTAGCTACTATTACAGAAGGTATGCTTTTTGCCTGGTTCTATTATGGAAGGATATTAAATTGGAATACATTATCATCATTCTGTAACTACATCTCATACAATATTCCATGCATGCCCTGGGATTAAAACATTTTGGGGATTTTCCAGCAAGTTTCTTTCAGAATCCTGTGACCAGCAAAAGAGACACAAGCTCCTGTGGGAGAGGCATGACGGGCCAGTGCCGCTCCAGGGTGGAACTGAGGCCTTCTGCTGGGTGTGCAGCTGCACATCCTCCTTCCCTTCCCACAGGTCAGCTTTGCCTCTGTCCGAGTCAGCACAGACCCACAGTTTCATCACCACTAACTAGCACCACGAGCACTGATATTAAAGAGTCATTCTCCTGCACGCTCTGCATCTCTAGCTAACAAAGAGCCTCTATGCATGGCACCATGTAACCCAAACCCTCTCCTTCAGACTCCCTATTCCCTAAAAAAGTGAACTCAGCACTTGGAAACACTGAAAAGGAAGACACTGAATGAACTCATTGAAGGCACTTGCTGGCAGTCTGGCCAGCAGTGTGTTTCTTCAGTAGTTCTTTGTTTAAACTTCTTCTGAGCTGCACATTCTGAACTAGAGACTGTAAGGAAGTTGTAGGAAATGTCCAAACCTGGCTCTTTCTCAAGCAGATTAATTCCTTCTGGAAACTCCACCTGTGCAGTAGACGCTGGGAACCTGTGCCCAACCTCTTCCAGATGTGTGGAACGTTCTGCCTGGTGCCAAGCTCTGCAGAAACAAGCCTGGGCTGCTGCTCCAGGGAGCTGCACTTGTCTCTGCCCGTGCTCACAGCCACTCTGCCACCCAGCCCAGGCCACACCACGTCCCAGCTAAGGGAGGAAGGGTCTTCAAGCCCACCGTCTACCTCTAGCCAGAACATCCATCTCAAAAATGTAATGCCACGCATTGACAATGGTGCTCTTGCTTTCCAGGGAGTTCTTTAGGATATAAACCCCTCTCAGTCATCCAAGGCAGTCAGCAGTCACAGGAGAGGCACAGGTACCACATTCCCCCAGCAAGTGCCAGATAAACAACAGGATTTCCACTTCAGTCACAGAATTTTAGGGGGACAGCAAGGAAGTGGGAGTACACAACAATAAAGGAAAGGTTGCCAGACCCTTCCAGTTTTTTGCCATTCCTCTCCCCTTGCCCCTGACAGGGAAGAGGACTGAAAGAAGCTATTGCAATGCATAGGATGAAGATGGCAGCAGAAGACCAGACCTTCTCCCCTGGCACTGGGAGTGCTGAAGGAGAAGACTAAAAAGGTTCACCCGACTGCAGACTGACAAGTGTCTCCAGATCGCATTTTCTGGCAGCAAGTAACACTGACAGAAGAGGCACTTGGGCAATGCAAGCAGCCAATAACATGTGATTTAGGAAAAAAATGGCAAAAGCAGCAGAATAAGGAGGATTGTGTGATAAGCCCAGTGTGTGCTCTCACCCAGCAGCATCTGGAGAGGATTTTCTCCAGCAGGCAGGGAAGAACTCGATTACATCCAGTTAACTGTGCTCTAAACTGATTATGCATGTGCCAGGCTAATGGATTACATTAGCAAGAGGAAAAATAACATCCAATCAATCTCAATTTACTGCAGACCACACCAAGGCCTGAGAGAAGAGAAACCATTCTGTGAACTCCCCCCAGTGCCGCTGCATCCCTTCAGTTCTCAGCAGACATGGCGTTACAGCTGCGCCGAGGAGCGGGAGCCTGCTGCACCTGTCTGACCCACGCCTCCTCCAGAGAGAGGCTTTCCATTAAATCAATCCCTGATTCCAGCCATGCTGAAGCGAGACACTGTGAATCCAGCCATCCACCAACCTCTGCTCCAAGCTTTATCCAATCACACTTGAAGGCCAATATACGGAGCATTCCAAAGGAATCCATTACTCTGGAACACGTTATCCTTCAGCTGGTGTTTCACTGCTGCTGTGTCAGAGGCAACATGGGGCTGTAGCAGCACTGAGACTGCCCAGGCCTCTCACAAACCTGAAAATTAACAATTCCTCTTTGCCTGCCCAAGGAAAACATCCTAGGAATCTTTATTACAAGAACCTCTGCCGGTCCCCCGATGCTGGTGGGATTTTTTTTCCCCTTTCTTCTTTTTTTCCCCTCTTTTCTTTCCCCTCAGTGAGAGAAATTCTAGTGCCCCCATTGTTTTTCCCCACTGGAACCCACTGTAGATGAAGGGCCTGGATAAAGAAAACTTCAAACTTTTGCAACGTGTACTTAAAAGAACAGTATTATGTGTAAGAAGTCAAAATACAACTTCCAAATAACTGTCTTGTACCCCAAACTGACCTCCAGAGGAGATTCAGTTCCATCAGCTGGGTTCTTGAAGTCTCATGGGAACTGTCCTGCCCCCAAGTTTCCAAGCTGTGCAACTCTCTCAGGTCTCCTGCACACCAGAGAGCAGAGGTGTATGTGCAGACCTGATCATTTCCAGAGCCAGATTCTGCTGGGTGAGGCTGGACCCCACCTCAAGATGGAACAATCGCTGTCACAGCCACCCTGGCCTCAACAATGAGCTCAGAGAAACACAACGCTGCTCTGAGCAGCTCCCCACCAGTTCCAGGTAGGGCCAACAACCACAGCTCAAGGTACACCTTATATGATGCTCCTGGTTATCAACTTCCTCCCTGAATTTGCTGGAACTGTTAATTCCAAGGAAAAATCCATGAGTTTTGAAAATGTGCCTACACTGTGTTGTGGGTGGGTACTACAGAGCTCAATGTCAGGTCTTAAATTCCCGTTACATAAAGAAAAGTTTTCAAAAAATAATTTAAAAGTGCAAGGTACACTACGTACACAAAGAAACCTCAGCATATTTGGGGGAAAGCAGGAAGAAAAGGATGACGACAGAAAGAATATAAAAAAACCTGTGAGGAATGAGCAGACAATGAGCAGGAGAACACGTGTGAATGGAGGGGATGCGGCTGCTGAGATTTATGGCAATTCGTACCTGATTGTTCATACTAAAGCTATTATGGGATGATTAGAGAAAAAGGTGAAGCTTTAAGTCCAGTGAAAATCAATAGAAACGTCTGGAGCAATTCTGCTGCACGAGTGAAAGGACTATTTACTGTATCCGGAGCTCCTCTTGGGTTACAGCCCACAGGGTTTGGGCCAGCAAGGGGAGGGGGCTGGGGACGAGACGAATGAGACAGGAAAGAGAAGATGGTTATAATGGTTATAAAGACAACACAGAATGAGGGGGTGGGAGGAGAAGTAAAGACAACAAGATGGCAGTGACAGCCCAAATACCACTGTGGATGAAAACGTGCAATGCTGCCAAGGTGCAGGGCCACGCTCAAGGCTCCTCTTGCAGCCTCCTCCCTTGCCCAGCACCCAGCAGGGCTTTGCTTACAGGTCCAGCACTGACGTACACAGAGCACAACAGCCCTGCAGCGACAGCCCCTCCACCTGCCCAGCGCCAGGACCAGCACACTGATCACACTGAAGGCCTTCAAGTGACACAAAGTGGCAAACTCATATGGGAAAGAGCCAACAAACCACAGGCAAATGCCAGCTTGCACAACTTTTCTAAGAGTGATTGTTCAATTTCTGTGCAGAGTATCACAGCTGCAATGCCGTTAGACACACAAGGCCCCCCTAAAGCACTGTGGGGTGAACACCTACTGATCTGAAGCCTGGACAACCGCAGTCACTAACAGAACACAGGTTGAAGAGCTTCAGCATGCAGTAAGATTGGGTGCCAATGGAGAGCTCTCAGCAGCTCATCTCCAAAGGGTCACAATCCACTGTGGTTCAACATAGACTTTCCTTGGAAAATCAAACAAGATGAAGCAAAGCCAGCCCTTACCTTATAGAGCTTCAGGCTGGCCTCGTGCCTTGAGTTCACGGTGTGCAGACGTAGCTTCTCCAGACTGTTGGTGTAGTAGTCACAGGCGTTGCATTTCAGATGGACTGGGTTCCCAATGGCCACACACTTGAGCCTCCATTCGTTGGCTTTGCCCCCCTCCTTGATATGTGCCACCAGCTGGTATTTCTGCACGTGCTTGTCCGTCTTGCAGTGGAGCTGGAAGTTGGCCTTGAGCTGTGTGTTGTAGCGGCACAGCTTGCACTGGTACGAGTCCCCCATCACCGCCTTCCACTCGTCCTCGGGGAGGCTTCGCTCCACGTTCATGTGGAGGCCCAGCATGTCCAAATTATCTGTAGTGAACTTGTTGCACACAGCGCACTGGAAGAGCTTCAGCGACGGGTCATTGGTTTGCGTGAAACTTTCACCCAAGTTCATGAGCTCCTCAGACACCAGCTGTCCACCACCCAGCCGCATGTCCAGCGGGATCTCGCCACCCACTGCACAAAGAAAAGAGGGGAAGAAGAGGTCAGAAAGGCTGGATTCTTGCCAGAAGATAAATACAGAGCAGAACATAAGCTGCTTCCAAGTGCCACCTGTGTACCTGCAAACACACAGTGAGACCACACGCAGCTGCGCGTCTCCCTTCCCCTGCCCACTCCTCTGTGTTGCTGGTCTGCACCAGAGCTGAAGAAAAAAGTTATTGCAGCCAGCACAGAAGGCTGGGAACGGACTACTATCACCCTTGCTACCCTCTTGCTGAAGGATCATCCAGCCCTCTGCCCGTCAAAGGCAGCAAGAAAATCCCCACAGACTTTGAGAGGATGAAGAATTTCATAGCACCACGGTGAAAGTTTCTGTGGCTATTTCAAGAACAGCATTAACACTTCATTCTGTTTTTTCTTGCCTCCCTGGAGAAGCAAATGCTACCTCAGGCAGTAGCTAAGCACATTCCCTACCACATAAAACAAAGGTCAACAGTCATGAGCCCAGGTGGTGGCCATATCACAGGGAGGTCACCACACTGCTATCACAAGCTGGCAACAGCACGGAACACGGCACGGACAGGAACAACCTGAGAAGTGCCACTCCTGCACTGTTATATCTCATCTCTTGTCCAAGAGTTCAAAATGGTGAAGAATCATCTAAAAACAGTTTTGACAAGGTAAAGACAGCAACTAATAAAGAGGGTGCAAGAGCATGTCAAGGAGAGCCAGGAGGACCCTGTGTTTGTCATGCTGACTCCTCAAACCAGAGCTCAACTCTGCTCACTCACAGCTACTGAGCACAACAGGCTCCCGCTCACACCAGAGCACCCGAGAGATGCAGACGGAGAAAATCTGAACAAGCACAGAGACAAACTGTGCCACTTTGCTCTTCTTTTCCAATTTTAAGACATTTATGCTCTTTCTACAGCTTTTTGGTATTTTACCTTGATTTGATGTCACAGCTCAGCTTAACAATTCTATGAAAGGAACCATGTCAACAATTTCTCAGTTTATCAAAAAGAGATGTTATTTCCTTAACTTTTCATTTCCTGTGTTGCAACTTATTTGCTGAGAAGCAAATGCTCTTTAAGACACTCTCCTGAACTCACCATGCAGGAAAAAACCCAAAAGCAGACTCTTCTGAATTATTAATGTTCCGCTCAGTTTTGGACCAAAGTGTAAGAATGGGAAAGAGCTGCTTCACTTCTCGCAAAGCTCACGGCGTGTATATCCGAGTCAAAAGGGCCAACCTTGTGTCAAGTGCTTATTAACACAAGCAGGGCCTCCCTCTGCAACCCTCAGTGTGAGATTTGCAACCATCAAGTGCACAGTTCACAAACTGCTCTCCGGGCAGCTCTTGGGACATCCGAGGGCCTGTCATTTACTTCATGAGCTTCAGTTAAATCACTACCAACTTGTTGCAACTGCCCCATGTTTCTGTAAGGAGGGGCTCTGAGCTTCAAAAGCCTCCAACCCAACCTGCAGCAGAGGAACACCATGCCTTCCACCCCTCTCAAACCTGCTTACCTTGTCTTCTCAAGGCAATGCAGCATGGAACACACCAACCCTGAACAAATACACCTGCCTTTGGGAGTGCCAGCAGGTGATTGCACCCTCTCTGAAAGCTATCCACCAAACTACTTCCACTTCTCACCAAACCCAGGGGAAGTTCTCAGGAAACACTGTAGTTAGGATGCTTTCCACAAGAGGAAGAACATTCAGCGCCACAACATCCGGAACTTGTGTCTGCTGTAACTCCCTATGAAAAACTCTTGGAAAATGTACTAGAAATGTACTACAAAATACTACAAGATGAGAAAAAACTGCTTTGGGTGAACACAGACAAGAAATCTGCACTGTGCAGCCTCCATCCTCGACCACCACACAAAGGCAGCCCATGGAGCCACAGTGCCAGACGCCTTTGCTGGCTCTCTCACATGAACATGGTGGAAACCCCTTCAGCCTCACCTAGAGATGGAGCCATCGTTGCCATGGGGTTGGTGGGATCGAGCTGGAACCCCCCCATCATGAACTGTGCATCTGAGGAAGTGCTGTCCATCTTCAAGTTGGGAAGGTTCATGTTCTGGGCCAGGTAATACTGGTAGAGCTCGGCCTCGGCGGGGGATGGCAGGCTGCCGAGGCCTAGGTGCCGGTTATGTTGGATTTGGGACATGTTTTGCTGAAGCAGCATCATATTGTGCATGTGCTTCTCACTGGTCATGTGAATCCGAAGGTTTCTAGCTACGTTGGTCTCATAGTCGCACACCTCGCACCGCCACGTAGGTTTGGTTTTTGGTTTGGTGGGGGAGGGAGCCCCACAGGTGCTACCGATGTTGGCGGCGGCGGCTGCCGCGGCAGCAGCTGCTGCCGCCGCCGCCCCCGCGGTGTGGCTGAAGACTTGCTCTCCCCCTCCGTTCTGCAGGTTCTGCATGTTGTTGAGATGCTTGTCGGACTGCATATGAATACTGAGGTTGCCTTTGGTAGTTGTGGAGTAGTTACAGACCTCGCAGCGGAAGGGCTTGTAACCACAGGTGTAGCTCTCGCCCCGCGCCAGCCGCGGGTGCGGCTGCCCGCTCTTGCAGTAGACGCAGGAGCCACCCGGCTCGGGATGTTTCTCCTTCATGTGCGCCTCAAGCGTCTGCTGGTACTTGTAGTGCCAATTGCACTTGGGACACTTGAGTGTCTTACATGAGTTGCGAGAATGCATCATAGTCATGTGGCCACCCAGCGACCGCGAGGAGCCCAGGACCGTGTCGCACTTTGGGCACTCCACGCCGCTCCCCGAGGGGCACTCCCCACCCCCAAGTTCACAGAGGGGGCCAGCATGCTGGTGATGGGAGATGTAGCTCCCGTCCTCGCCCTCTGCACTCTCATTTGGTTCTGGTGCTGTGGCATTGTCTTTATTGGCACTTTCATCGATGAAGTCCAGCCTCCTGCTGCCCTCGGCCACACTGGCTCCGCCGCCCTCATTGTTAAAGCTTAAGTGATTCCTCCTGTTTGCACCATCAAAGACAAAGGAAGAAGCAGAATTAGAACTAGTAGAAGCCGTGCCCCGTGACAGGGTCTGGAGCACGTTAGGCATTAAGGGAGAGTTAGAAATGCTTTGGTTTGAGAGAGCAAGGTCCTTTTTGCTGCTGCCACTGCCTGCCACAGCCCCAACATCCTCCTGGGGCCGGTCCTCCAGTTCATCCTCCAACTCGTTTGGAAATAGTCCTTTGCAACCCTCATCATCCTCATCTTCTTCCTCTTCCTCCTCTTCCTCTTCCTCCTCCTCCTCTTCCACATCCTCCTCCTCCTCCTCTTCCACCTCCTCGGCTGGCTCCACCTTTTCCGAGAGGCTGTCCTGGTCGTCCCCCTCTTGTTTCTCCCCCCCTGCCACCCCAGGGTCCTTCCCCTCCGAGGATTTGGTGGGACTGGAAGCCAGTGGGCCTAGGGGGACTGAGGTAATGGGAGTCTTCAGAGCTGAGCTGGTCAGCCCACCCAGGTTGAGGAGTGCACTGGGGGCCAGGACACCCGCTGCCGGTGGCGGCTCAGCTCCACTGGCCGCCCCGGCCTGGAGGGCCTGCTCACCTTCCATGCAAATGCCACTGAATTTACCATAAAAACTGTGTCCAGGGCCTATGAGGTTAGCTGCGGAAACGAGAGGGTGCTGAAAGGTTTTGTTTTTTGGTTCCAGAAAGCTGACAAGGGGTTCCTTGTCTTTGCCTATCCCTTGGATGATAGCGGAGATGTTCTTATTGCTAAGAATTTTCCGCTCCTCCTCACTCAGAGTCATTCGGTGGTCGTGCACGGCATGGGTCACAAACGAGCGGACATACCCAAAGGAGAGCTTGCACAAGAAACACATCAGGATGGGCTTCCTCTTCCCATAGAGCACAAAGCCATCGAATTTGGACAGGTCCACATTGTTGGGAACATCTTTGGATACGCAGGAGCTTTTGGCAGAACCGTCGCTGTTCAGGTAATCCTTGTTGCTTTTGTGTCGCACATCGAAGACGCGGAAGCTGTGCAGGACGGGGCTGATGCCCGCCAGGGCTGAGGTATTCGGGAAGGCCTGGTCTGAGCCCTCAAACCACTTCCCGAAGGATGAGGCTATGTGGAAAGTGTTGATGATCTGTGGGTAGACGGGAGCGGCAGCAGAGGGCTCTCCCTGCTTGGGCAGAGAGTTCGGGAGCAGCGAGGGGAGAGTCCCGCTGCCGCCGGCACCCCCGCTTTGCACCAGCTGGCTGAGGCTCTCCACGATGTAGGCCGAGCCATCGGGCTGGTAGACGATCTCGCCGGCCAGGTTCTCCACGTCGCTCTCCTCCTCGCCGTCCTCGCTGCTCTCGCTCCCGCTCTCCCCCCGCAGCGGCGGGGGCGGGCGGGCGCCGGCACAGCGGTGCTCCATGTAGCTCTGCAGGCCGGCAAAGGAGGCCGTGCACTGCCCGCAGCTCACCTCCTTGCCCGCGGGCTCGGTGCCGGGACCCGCCGCGCTGCTCTCGGGGACGCGCTCGGGGAAGGGGACCCTCAGGCTGTCCAGGGGGCTGCAGCTCTCCGCCGCGGGCTGCTCCATGCTGCCGGCCGGGTCAGGGAGGTGGGCGCTGTTGAGATCAGTCCATTGCTGGTGCTGAGGAATGCCGCACCCATTGTCCTTCCCAGGGATGACGGGCGAGTCACAGCCTTCCATGGCAGGGCCGGCACGGAGCGCTCATTGCACCCGGTACGGCTCCGACCTGCGGACGGGAGAGAAGGAGAGAGGCAGGTGAGTCGCGGTGCTCCCATAAGGACCCCGCCACCACAAGGGCTGCTGACCCTGCTCCTCAGGACCAAAGCGGTGCTCCAAGACGGGCTCCAGGGACAGGCAGCCCAGCCTTGGGGAAGGCACTGCTGGGAATGAGCAATGGAAACATATTGGCAGCAGCAACACAAGAGGCAAACCGAAGGGGCCGGGATGGTGGTAAAAACTCCTTAACATCTTTCCTAAATGGAGCGAGAGGAAGATTGTAGGACCTGCACTGTCACCCTCAAGGCCTTGGGTCTGTAGAAAGCAAAACATCCTGGGAAAGTTTGTGACAGAAAAAAGATATGACAACAAAACAGTTCTGTGGCTTTACAGTTTGGTAAAACTCGTATTCTCTGTCTCCCCCTAAGGCAGATGCTGTGTTTCTGGGTGTTACCCTTCTGCTAATGGCTTGGGAAGCCCTGACCCAGCGCTACCGCACCACGTGACCCAGAGCAACTCACAGCGATTTTGGAATAACAGTGCTCAGTATGCACAGGAGACCTAACTGCTCTGTTCTGGACAGAGTTTAAACAGAGAGATGTCAGGAGAGGAACCAAACAGGAAATTCCAGATCTGACAAGGGTGCATCCTGGGGACTGGAAAGCGGTCAGCACACCATGCTCCAGGAACCTCCCCCAGATCCTGCAGGGCACAGCCTCTGCACACGGATTGCTTCCTCTCACCCCTGGAGACAAACAGGGGGTGCAGGTCCTGGAAGAGGAGCACACCCTTCCCACTACTTCCATTCCACCAAATCAACGTGACTGGAGGATTCCCACCAACTGCCAGGCAGTCAGCGGGCCTGGGCTGCTGACCATGGCCAACATCCAGGGCCCCCTGACATCGTGACCCTTTTTGCTGCATCTGGCCAATGACTCCAATACTGCAATCCTAATGGAGCGCTCTTCAGCTCATACAAGAAGTGTGAAGAGAACTGGAAACCTGCCAGGGAAGGCATGACCACAGCAGCACTGTGTGAACTACCTGAATTAGTTCAAGCAAAAGAAAACTGAGTGACAATCAGCTATTTTTTCTGGTTTCAGTATCTCCCAGTTTATTTTCCTTTACTACACAAAGCCATCCACACTTCCGCTGATTTCTCTAATGTGTTTGTACTTTCTCTTTACATTTGACTTCTGGCGAAGCTCAAACAAAAAGCATTTACAACTACCACTGAAGGCAAAGTCATACTCTCAAAGCCCATGTGCAAGGATGCCTGCAGTAGGACACGCAGGTGCAACAGGGAGACACCACCCAATGTGAACACATGTTACTCCACAGCCCTTCCAAGTCTCACCTTCCCTGGATTCTATGCCATACGCAGCTGCCTCTGCAGTTGCACTGGGAATGAACAGGGATTTGCTCTTCAGTAACAGTTATCTGGTGCATGGACCAGAACAAGAGGGAAAAGCAGAATCCTGCTGCCAAAAGGCTCTGGGTTCTTAGTCAGCCGGTTTTGTTCCCCTAGCCTGAAATATGTTCCAGCCATGTAATGGCTCCTACTGCACCAGCTCCCTCCCTGGATCACTGATCCCATATCCTTCTCGTTGAGGCTGCACATTCACCTTCCCACAACACGCCTACTCGCTCCCTTTTCACTGCTACTTCTGCACTGGCAACTGCGGTCCAAATTAAACCAAAACAGATTCACTCGGGGGAAATGAGGAAAAAGAAACTCCATAAGCCTCATACATTTGCCAAGTGAAGTTTTAGGAATATCTATGCTGACCTCAAAGCACAGCATGGAACGACAACACCCTACCAGCTCTTTTAGACACGGAACACTGCACGGGCCAGCACAGTCAGCTCCTGGGACACACAGCCAGGTGAGACACAGGCAGGGCCACAGCGGGCCTGCCATCAAGAGCTCCTGACCGGCAGGAGATGCCTGACTGACAGCCAGGCCGGAAGGGTTAGCAGGGCTGGAGGGGCGGGAGGGTTAACAGCCTGATTGGAAAATCAATGTAATAAATGCTTGGTAAGTTACAGGAACATGCGGGAAGAGGAGGCCGCGATTGATAAAGGACTGCAGCTTTGATGCTGCACTGGGGACTTGTTTATTGACAGGAAAGCCAATCTCTCTCCCGGCCTGGCCCGGCCAGGCAGACCCGCACGCTCCAATTAATTGGTGGGCTTTTCTGCCTTGGCTTACTTTAACAGCTCTCTCACACTCACTCCAAGTTAACCAGCTCAAGATGTGCTATGCCAAAGGAATCTTCTCTCCTCTCCCTTTCCTCAACACAGAGGAGCCCTTATGGGGCATGGGAAAAATCCAGAGCCAAAATGGCCAGCCCAAGCCCTGGACACAAGCTTGTGCTGAGCCCCCGCACAAGCCCAAGCTCTTCCGATGGTTCAGTCACCATCAGAGCTGTTGCTGAAGGGAGCACGAGGCACGAAAATATTTGTTTCTATTCACACAGAAGCTGCAGGAATAATCTCTTTAAACTGAAAACAGCAATTTCCTTGCTAAAGCACACCAGGTTCTAAGCAGGGGCACAATAGTTATTAGTCCACTATTGGGCCCTGTGTCTTCCACCATCCCGGAGCGCCCCTAGGCCACCTGTGTGGGGACAGACAGTGTGTGAGAGCTCAGATGGATAGGCAGTGGTGTGCTCCACACCTCCCATTCGCTCCCCCTGCCGCCCTCGCTGCTGTTTATCAGCCAGTCAATAAGAAAAGGTAGTTCTTACTTAAGGAGGCAGAAGTCAACTCGTCAGGTCGATCAGCACTCTGTCTGTAAACATGGTTTCCCGTAAAATCAATGAACTCCAGTTACAGAGAGAACAGCCTGAGTGCCAGAGACTCTGCACTCTCACACTGCCCCAGTGGCAAAGAAGGGCTCTCCTGGTCCTTTCTGCAGCCTCACACCCCACCACTGCCATGCCCACCCTGCCTCTGGCCCACGGCCCGTCCCAGCCCCGGCCCCTTCCTCACAGCACCAGTGAATCCTACAGTCCCTTGGAGCCGACGTGGCACCACGGCGGCCCAGAATGGAGCTACGCCTGCATGGCAGATGCAGGTGACAGCCCGACACTGTGTGCCCCACACTCTGCCACGTTCCTACCAACCAGGGCTGGCAGCTGGCAGCCACGCTGCGCAGAACACGCGTGGAGTCAACCCCTGCGTCCCCTGTCACCGCCTTGCAGCCCTCAGCCCCATCCTCAAAGGGACACATTCCATCTTCCAGCAACACTTCCACCAAGGAGTGGCTGGTCCTAAAGCAACGCCTGCAGCCCCTGGCAAGCTGGGGCTCCTGGGCACCCCCAGCCTGCGGCACCAGGCTGCTTCCTCCCCTGGGGATACCGGCAGCGGCGCAGGCAGCAGGGATGGAGCGAGAGGGAGGAGGGGGCTCCTGCTGTTGCCCAGGCTTCCCGAGAATTAAATATGAACAGCCGTGCTGTGTAATTTTAAATTGTTAATTAGCACAGGGTTAATTAGGCGGCCCTTTCACAAGAGGCTGTTTGGCAGTAAACCAAGACTAGAAGCAATGAGGAAAGAGGAAAACAAAAGGAGAAAGCGACAGTGAGAAACTGTTCCCTCAGCTAATGACCCACATGGCACCATGGAAAAAAGGGCGCTGAGGACAGGGAGAAGAGACAAGCAGATGCCTTACACCCACAGCCATTACCTGGCCCATGGTCCCTGTAGGCTGCCCTCCCTCTGCCCAGCTGCATGGCACAGGGAAGCGCTGAGGCCCTCAGTCAGCTCCAGCATGCCAGTGGCTCAGGAAAGCCAAAAAGGACAGAGGGGGGTGGGGGGGGACAAGGACAGCACAGGACTAACAGCGTGCTCAGACACTCTGCCCACGCGCCTCCTCACGTGCTCAGCCTGCCCTTCTGCAGCATCCTCAGAAGGACAACGCCTGGCAAGTGTGGTGTCCAGGTCAGCCAAGAAGCTCCTGTCTCAGCAATGGCACTTGATGACACTTGTTCCAGCCTGAAAACTAGGGATGGACATACCAAAGGTGAGCGAGCAGCCAACTCAACTTCATGGTTGTAGAAACACAGAATAGTTTGGGAAGGGCCCTTGGAGATCCCTGGGAACAGGTATGCTCAAAGCTCCCGAGAGCAGGAGCCCAGGCAAGGGGTGCAAGGCAGTCACCGTGACCCTCTGAAATGGTGAAACAACAAATCTGGAGCATCAAAGCTTTCTGTCTTGCCTCCCCTACACAGCACTCGGGTAACACTTAGGAAACTGCAAATGGAAAGACATGATAAAAATAATTGCCAAGGATCAAGAAATCCAAAATTAAGGAAGAACAGAACGTATGTTGCCAAAGCAACTTTAATTTTGCTCCTTTATGCATATGAATTATGATACTTCCTGCAATTAGGTGAGCACACGCCGCCCCGCTTGGCAAGCAGGACGGTCACAGAAGAGGGTAAAACAAGGTAGCAGGAGCATGTTGTCACTGCTGTGACTTCTACAGCAGCTGCTATCACACAAATATGTGAAGAGTTACTTCCTAGAATAGAAAGATCTTTTCAAATTTCCTCAGCAACACTGTCTGGAGATTCTTATGGCAACACCAAGAGTTTCAATTCCCAGTTCCGTAAAATGCTTCTACCTTTTAAGTTAAACAGAGAACATGGATCCCAGCTCTCTCACATTCATTAAGGTGCCAGAAAACATCAAGATACCTGCCAGCCTAAGGGAAGTGCTGGAAACTACAACAAGACTTGAAATATTAGGATAAAATGGTACTTATGTGCCAAAAACTGAGCGTAACAGGGAACATGGATGCACAGTGTGAAGAATGACTTCTAGCTGGAGTTTTTCCACCAGCATTTTACAACATAGTGCCTAGGGATTCCTCTTATGCAATTCCTAACCAAAAAAAACCAACCTGAAAACACTGATATTTATTTGCCAAGTTCAACATTTTAATGAAGCAATTACAAACTAATTTTTCCTTTTCACATAGCAAGTCATATTTTGCACCTCTCCAAGTGAGACCAAGCTGTGTTTTAGCACACACCCTGATCATAGTGGAGTTGTTTCACTGGCAAACATGGTCTGATGAGCAAGATACCAGTCTTGCCAAATCCTGAACACTTTACATCTCTCTTCCTCTTTTGCAGTGAGGCTTTACCAGCTGAAAGCCCAAGTTCAGTTCTGACTTCTTCCAGCATTCTGCTCTGTGCCAGACTGTTTCCATCCGGACACATGGCCACATTCAATGCCTCTGCAGTGGGAGAAGAATTAACAAGCCAGTGCTGCTTGCTGGTGGAAGACACAGCCAAACAACACTGACCATGGGTTCCGAAGAGTCTTGGGGCTGCAAGTCCTCACAAACCGGTTTGTTATCTCAACAAAGCCAAGAATTCATGGAACTGAAGAATCCTTTGGGTTGGAAAAAACCCTTAACATCAAGTCTAACCATTAATCCAGCACCACCAAGGCCACTGTTAACCCATGTCCCCAGATACCACATCTACACACCTTTTAAATCCCTCGCTGGGATGGTAACTATACCACTGCCCTACGCAGCCTGTGCTAGTGCCTGACCACACTTTCTTAGTGAAAAACAATTGTCTCTGTGGAAGTCCCTACAAACACTGTGAGCTTTCCTTTCTGAGCGATTCTAGCCCACGGGCGGTGAAGGGCCCAGGGTCCCAGAGGGGGGATGATGTGGCACACAGTGGCCTGCAGAAAGAGAAGATCCATCAGGCACCTGAGAGGACAGGACAGTCCTGCCCCGCAGGAAGCCAGCCGTGTGCAGGGGTCGCTCTGGCAGCACTCCAGCCGTGAGCACGCCCACGGTGCCAGGCTGACACGGGCTCACATCCACGGGCACAGCCGGCCCCTCAGATCTCCCCGGCATCATTAGCATAAACAGCTTCTCAAGCAGCAGGAAGCAAAGGAAACGCTGAACAAAACAGGGCTGAAAGCTGCAGGGCTCAAGCACTTGCCATGAAATGGAGAGAAAGGGGCTCCTTGAAAAGGTGAAACTTCCGCATTATCCACGTTTTCCCTCTGCCCTTCACAGCAGCTAAAACTGAGCCAATGGAAGTAACACAAGTCAGGCAGCTTTTCAGAAGGCATTTTGTTATGAACTATTATTCCAAGTTTGCTGATCCCTTTGAGCCAGCTACTGCACTACACACAAAAATACTTATTTAATCCTCAGCCCGCTGCCATTGAGAGTGGAGTGATCCCGAGGAGGGCCGGAAGGCTTTCTGAGAGCAGCTGGGGACAAGAGAGAGCGCCGATTCCTTCAGGAGATTCTCAGCACTAAGTGTATTTTGCAGCAGAGGTAAACTGGCTTCAGTCACATTTCTCTCTACACAGCAAACTGAAGCACTTGCTTTAGCTCATACATGACAAGGCATTCACACGCTCCCAGGGCACAGAGCTTGTTCTCAGGTTCTGCAGGATCCTCTCCTCTTGGGTAGGACACCACAGAAGCTGCAGGTTTTGTTTCAAAATGTCACACATCTCACGATTCTGCTGTTGCGCAACTCACCCCTTTGCTCCAAACCCCCAATTTTGTTAAATGGTGTTCTCAGCCTATGCTGCTGCATAACTAACTACATTTGCATCTGGTCAGCATTTTCAGTGCACCGTTGTTGATCCAACTCCAAAATTAATCAAAGAGCTGCTGAGGACAAATTGCCTCGCTCTGTCACACAGACCCCACAGTCCCCCAGGTTCCCCCCAGCCCCAGTGCCTCAGGAGGCAGGCCATGCTTGTGCCTCCCCTGTGGCCATGCTGCAGCTTGTCCTGTCTCCCCGGTGCCTGTGCAGTGGCTCGCACCAGCCCCAGCCACCACACAGCTCTGTCTGGCCCCCATGGAGGGAAGGAACACCCACAGGACCTTGCACTGGACAACCCCTACCCCCACCAAACCCTCGGTGATGCTTGTGCACAGAGAAGCCCTGAAAAGCTCTGAGTTTGCAGCCCTGCCCCATGGCTTTGGGATCAGACACAGCCAAGCCCCAGCGGCCCGGCCGGACGAGCTGCTGCTCCGCTGCCAGGCTGTGCTCCACGCTCGCAGGGACTCACCACACGCCCTGCCAAGGCTCCTTCCTCCTACGGGTTTACCCAAACAACATGTGCGCTCCAGACTAGTGTCAAGGGCCAAGCCAAGGGTAAGAGTTAGACTCATAAGTCATGCAGATCTCCTCTGCCAGGGCTCGGATCCAGTCCTTGTTAGGAAGCAGACTCACTGCGACATTCTGGGCTCAGTTGCTCTTTCCCACCCTTTGGGAAAGCCGATGCTTTGGATCAGGAGAGCAGGCTTAGAGGTATTAGGTCATTCTGTAACCATTCCACTGGCTGCTCAATCACCATGGCTGAAACGTCAGCTCTGAACTACACACTGAGGTTGCACAGTCCCATCATGAAGGTCACCCGGATGTTGGCTCACACCAGCCATCCACGTTTCAGTACAAACACCAGTTACAGCCCTGTCACTGGAAGATAATCAAAAAAAACTAAAGAAACTTGATGATATAGCTGGGAAGCCACCCCATTTAGAGCAACCTTTAGGCCAACTTTTAGCAGATCCAAGTGGTTCCACACTCCTGTCAACAGCATCCACATTTGTTGGTTCCAAAACTACACCCTGCTCCAGACTTCAGATACAGCCTAACCATGTTCCTTATCTGGCTAAAATAAACCCTCCTGATTGCAGCAACCATCAGGAGTCAACACCTATGGACCACTTGACAGCTCAAAGTCTCAAGTTCACGCTCTCCATGTGCACAGCACACAGTCCCTCCATCAGCTGCTACATCCCTGGTGTACCTCAGAACCACCACCTGTGAAACATTTAACTACCTCAGCTCAAGAGACTGATGCAGATCCAGGTAATGGGGGTGCCAAGGGAAGTGCCCGATGCATGTGAGGCACTCCCGAGCCCAGTGAGCACCATACAGCAGCACACTTCAGAGATGAGCAAGTTGCCAAGCACACGCTTCCAGACCTCCAGGACTGAAAGTGTTACTCGGCTGCCTGGCCTCTTGCTAATTGTGGGTTTTATTTTTATTTCCTATTACCCTCTTGCACGCCTGATGAGATTATCTTACCGGAACTGACACAGCTGGAGGCTGCAGCCATACATGGAGCCTCTCAGGAGGCAATGCAATTTTATTTTCATTGATCAGGAATCAGCAGGGCAGTAAATGATGGGAAATTCCATTAGGAGAAATACTGGGCCACAAGACCCAACTACCTAGGTACAACCAAATCCCAGAAAGTTCCATCCTTCCTCTAAGCCCCACTGGGATGCGCACAGCAAATCATCTTTCTTCTTCCCAAAATGGAGTCAGCTACTAACCTGATATTCCTAATTGCCGCCTGCACTGCCAGAAGCGGAGGCAATGCTGTCAGAGCACCCCCAAGGGCTCACTTAGCCCAGACAGTGCCTTTGGTAGAGCCAGCAGCATTCGGCTGCCCCAGCTCAGCCCAGCAGCCGCTGAAGGGCCAAGGCTGCTTCCCAGCATGTGCCCGTTCCACAGTCTTTGTTCTCACAGGCCAGGCAGGTGTGAGCGGTGCCTGCATGCCAGTGCTTCAGCCAGTGCCAGCAGAGTCAGGCAAAGCCAAGGGGATGTCCAGTGCATTTGGAGCCCGAGGCCCCAGTAAAGCATCACGGTGTCGCTGCAGAGCGCAGCCCTCCTCTTCCAAGGGCCACTGTCTGGGGACATGCAGCAGTCTGGGAGCACACAGGGATCTCAGGGGACCCCCCTTCCAACAGAGCACCACACACCACTGTTACGGGCCAAACTCTTCTCTGAGCCCAAACAGGGAACCAGATGTCAAGCCTTTTATTTTAACCCTCCCATGGACAGGATATGCACTCAGTCCCTCGCTCCTGGATCAAAATCCCACCATCAGGCCTCTGACTGACAGCTGGGTTTGTCCCATCCTGCTGTCCCTTGCTGCACGCACCTGGGTGACAGGTGAGCCTGAGGCCCTGGCAGGATGGCCGGAGTTGCCGGCAGTGCAGGGGTTAACTGGAGCTGACCGTGGCACAGTTGTTACGGTGATCAATACCAGTGAGATACTAAAGCAGCATAAGCCACATTATTGACTGCCAAGCAGATGATAAAACTGTTTATTATGGTAATTGTGGGGTGCCTCCAAGGTGCTCCTAGTGCTGTCTTGAGCTTTTTACCAAAACAAGACTTGCCAGAGCATCACCTGTCTGTATCCCCCTGGCCCCAGCGGGACCCTTCACACACCATGCTCACACAGCGACCCTGAGCCACCTCCACAGCCCAGCTACCACTGGCATGGAGAGGGTCACGTTACCAGACACAGTCCCTGGACTGTTTATCTTACACACACCCTTATCAGGGCTCACTCCTACAGCTGCTGTGCACCTTCTGCTGCACCAGCCATTCCAGGGAAAACAGTGCTCAAACACAAAACCCGTAACTTCAGTTCTGGATCCTCCTCCTCTTCAGCTGAAAATTAAACTCCACTTCCCAATCTAAAACATTTCCTTCAGTATTTCAATTCCTTTTACCTCTACTCTGGTCTTTGTACAGTTTCCTACATCCTTTTAACAAGATTTAACTGAATTTATCCCTTCAGGACCCAAACTCTTGTGCAATGCATTAGGAATTCTTTTTGAGAAGACTGAACTCTGGATACACTCAGCGTGGAAGATCCAGCAGGTGTGTGTGTGTGCAGGCCATACCTCAGAACAGGTGTCACACTGCAGCTTGTCACCTGCCACTGCGTGTCTGCAGGGCCAGCAGCCAATCTGCCAGCACACAGCAAGGCAACATTTTGATTCTGAAGTAGTTTCAAATATCAAAACAGTTCCTCTCGGATTAAACTCAGTAACACGTATGCCCCAGCCTCCAGAAGTGATGCCAAACTGCCTGATGGGATGTGCTCTGGCAAAAGCATCTACTGCCCCTCCATCTGCAGGAGCAGGAACAGAGGCTGTAACACACTCGGGGCTCCATTGCCACCACAGCCAAGTGACAGCTGAAAATGAGTTTAACAAGGGCTGAAGCTCCAGGGTTCTGTCAGCAGCTCCATGGGCAGTAATTAAGGAGTATGGGTCCCATTACCTCCCAGTACAGACAAGGCTCTGACAGCTCCATCTCACTGTTAACCCCAAGGACCATTTGCTATGGGCTGCAGGCAGCACTCGGTGCCGCCACCACCGCCTTGGCTGGCTGCCCCTGTGCAACTGAATCGCCTTCTCTAACTAATCACTGGTGACACCTGCAAAATAAACTTTACACCAGCAGCCTTACTGTGGACTGGCCTCAGCCTGGACAAAAGCACAGAAAGTGCTCAGGGCTAGTTCTCCAGCCCTTCCTCCTTCTCCTACCGCCTTCTCTTGTCAGGACTGGAATAACCCACCCTGTTGTCTCTCCCTCATCCCCCTACTCCTTGGTGCCTCCCACCCCTCTAAAAGATGCCATTTTTCCCACAAGCATGGTCAGCCAAAGACTCTCAGGCCAAGTTTTTCAGGGTGAAAGACAAAACCTTACGCCTCCACAAGTGCTTCATCCTTCCATGCTGGACCAACCCCTTCCTTCTCAGCTGCTCTTTCCCAAGCATGTCCGTACTGCAGGACACGGCGAGGATGGTGTCACACCTGTCACACCTGTCAAGCTCACTTGAAGAGCAATGAGAAGGGTAGTGATGGAATTGACAGCACAACTGAACCCAGCACTCCAAGGAGCAAGCATGTCATGCCACACAGACACTGCCTTACAGGCTGGAGATACGGACATGATCTAAAATTTGTCCCCTCTCAGCCCCAACACTGGTGATGGGCTGCAGAGCCCTTATGAAACTTATTCCAGAGGTCTTGGAGAGCTGAGGCTGCTCTTTCAAACGCTCATCAGTGTATCAGTTATAAACAAGATTCAAACAATCCCTTCTTTTTAAAATCTAGGCAAGGGAGAAGATCTCCCTCCCTGTCACTCTTCTCATGAGCCATCTTTCACCAGGGTTTCTCCCCTCCTGTTGTAGAACAGCACTCTAGAAAACAATTCAGTGTCTTAAACAATTCTGTTCTACTCCTCCATACAAGTCCTGCCCCCACTCCTTCACCTCTGCAGAGGGAGGCAGCAGCTCTGAGGCAGTGCTGGGTGCAGGGCTGCCTGCACCTCTGTGCTTTATCCAGAGCCATCCCTGGCTGTTAAAGCAGCAGGAGCCACCTAGGATCTGGTCCCCTTCCACAGCCCCCCTGGACCTGCAGCTCTGAAGACAACGCTCCTCCTACAGAAAAGGCAGGGACAGCAGATTGGGGCCCCAGTAGCACTTACTTTTCTTGAAAACATCTGTTTTCATTATCACTACTACTTTTAATTAGCACTTTACAGCAGCCTTGAGTCCTCCCAGTTGGAGGAGAGCTCTGCTCCTAAATGAACAATTAGAAGGTGCACTAAGGGAATTTTTTTCTCATCTTCAGAACCCAGTTTTTCAGCAGAGCTCAAAGACAAACCATCTGGTTAAAGGAGCTCCCTTGAAGAGGTCTCTTCAGGCTTGGCTCAAAGCCTGCAGGTCACCTGGGGATCCCTACGGCGTGAACGGCCACTGAACTCAGGAACCTGAAACACTGAACTGATTACTGATGTCAGGGTCTTAACACCTCTACCCTCACTGCTCGCTGAACAGCTGGCTCCTCTTCCTCACCCGGCCACAATAATTGCCCTGCAGAAAATCAAAGACTTTAATGCCCATCTCACTCATGCAAGGCCCCTACTCAAGAGTTCAGGCCAAGCACAAGCTGAAAGACCGAGCCCTATTAAATGCATAAGGAAATAGGTCCCTACGAAGCATAATTACTAGAAACATGGACTCCTGATCAAGTGCTTCTCTGAAACCCAGCAATGAAAAACATGCACATAAAAGCCCCCAGAGACAGCCTCGGCCATTCCAAAGAAAGCAGAAGGACGGAGAGGTGAAGTGTCAGGATGAAAGTGCTGTCCCAGGGCCACCGCTGCCATCCCAGCAGCTCTGTGAGTACAGCACCCACAGACTCCAGCCTTTAATTAGGAACAAGCCATGAAGCTCCAAAACTCTTTAGTCAACACTGTTGAAAACCTCGTCTCCTGCACCGCCGCAATTCCCTCAGTGCTGCCACTGCACTGCTCCCAACGCCACGAGACTCAGTGGTCCCTGGGGGGCCCTAGCCCCAGCACCCACTCTGTCCCGGCAGT
The DNA here is from genome assembly GCA_013389925.1 of Aegithalos caudatus. NCBI lineage: Eukaryota > Metazoa > Chordata > Aves > Passeriformes > Aegithalidae > Aegithalos > Aegithalos caudatus. Next base: position 401,447 of record WEIU01019436.1, read on the forward strand.
GCAGAACATGGAAAGGTGACCAAGAAGCTTCCCCCTCAGCATCCCCAAATCCTTGCACCCCACAGAGTCCCACTGCAGCCGCCCAGCAGTACTGCATATTCCACCTCCCAAGTCTGGACTTGGAACGTGAGCCTTGTGTTCAAGAAAGCATTCCAGAACCACGCTAGAAATCCTAAGGTCGGATGAATGACATGGCTTACACTAACAACAATATTATAATTTCCACTCCAATTTGGAATCCTTTACGTCACCCAGCTTCCCCTACACCCTGTCACATTTTCCTTCCTCCTCACCCTTTGCAGCCAGCAATGAGTTAAATTCCACGGCAGTGAATTTCACATGAATGTCAAATAAATGTTACTTAATTATTTAACCCCTGATTACACCTCCTGCTACGGAAAGTTTACTTAAGCTGCTCAGGGGGGACATGGCTTGCAGTGTGCAGCCCGTGGTAAGGGCCAGGAACACCAGCACCAGAGGCCCCTGTGGCTTGCCCTGGGGCCCAGAGAGCCCGGCCCTGCCCAGCAGCACCGTGTCCTGCAGACGCCCTCCCCTGCCCACCCGCAGCCATTGCCCTCCCACCCACACCCCGGGCACCCATGCTTGCCAACAGCATTTTTTCTGTCGGTACCTGCAATCCAGTAGGGGCTGAGTGCCTCTGCTCAGCTCTCCAACAGCTGTCTCTGTAGAAGGGGAAGCAAATGCCTCCAGTGCCCAATGGGCCTAGATACTGATCAGACCACAACACAACACAGGGGGAAAACGACACAAAACAATTAATTCTTGGCTCCTGGTTTTAGCTCTGGGCAAGGGAAGGTGCACAATAGAGCGAGAGGAGACTGGAACAGACAGAGGTTGGGATGTGCTCCAAGAGCCCCAGGGGTGACAGCGCTGGCTCCCAACCCCACAAACACAGGGCTGCTCTCCAACAGGTGAGGGCTCTGGCAGGCTCCTGGGCAGAGGGAATGGGGAAAGCCTCTACAGCAAGATTTAGCCTGACTTTTCCATGCCAAACCCCTTAGAGAGAGAACAGGGCAGAGCCATATCTGATAAATCCATCTTCTGTGATCAGGTTTGTATGTAGGTAGGAAAGGAAGAAACTGGTTCAGCAACTCAACTGGTGTGCACACTGGAGTCGGCAACGGAAGGTGTAGGAAGAGAATGACATGAGAAGCTGTCCACTTCTACATCACAGCCCATCTGAAAAGGAGGCTTGAAATCCAGTCTTCCTTCCAAAGGCAGCTTCTTTCTTCCTCTTCACCCAAGTTGCAAATAGAACGAGCGACACCCTTGCCTAAATCATGCTCAACTGCTGGCCATGGCTGTGTGCTCCAGGGACAACATGTACGTATGGTGACCACAGCCAACCCTCCTGACAGTGCCAGAAGTCAGACAGGTCACCTTTACCAAATGGGAAAAAATACAGATCTCTCAGTCATAAAATCGTCTGGAACAATGTGAAGCTTTTCCAAGACTTGCAACTTCATTATTGCAGGCTAATGAAGATGCATTTACTTTCTAACAGTTTCCTCAAGAAAACTGAGGACTCATTGGTCCAACTTAACCACGTCCTGCCCATGCTGAGAGCAGAATTAGTACGGTACCAGAATTTGCATGCTTGATTTTATTTACAAAAAAATAAAAAGGGGCAATATACAGGGCAACAGGAACAGAGGTTTAAGAGAAATTCAATATGGTAAATACAGAGAGACTTAAAAAGAGCTCGAACAGAAATTAAATGGGAAAATTGCTCCTTATTTTTCTTTCAATTTCAAACCCCCAAATGCAAAATGATTTTTCTTTCAAAAGCAAAACCCCAATTGGGAAAAACTTAATTATGAAGAACTTCTTCAAAGGTTTGTGGCAGAGGATACATGACAAGATGGGGGAAAAGAAAGAGTTTGAGCAGCAGAAAGATATTGTTCTGATCACGACAACCCACTGGCAGCCTGTGCCCAGGGCTGTGGGGATGATGCTTCACCCCACCACCCAGCCTGCCACCTCGGAACAATGTCTGTCTGGGGCTCCTTCCTTGACCCTGCTGCCCTCTGCCCAGCCACAAAGAATGAACTCATTTACACAACAAGTGTCTAAGAGACAAACTCCTTCCCCCTCACATCCCTCCCCCAGGGGCAGGAGGAGCAGCAGCAGCCACCCTGCCACACCAGGGCACGTGGCAGGCGATGACAAGGTTTTAATTACCTGGGTGAAGCAAGACAAGGAGGTATCTCCAGGCCTAAAGGAATCATTACTCATCCAGCCCAGCCTCTAGAGCATCAAAAGCTGAGTGACTGACTCTCCATCAGCTGATCCAAGAGGATCAGTCTGGAAGGGAGGCTGAGAAGTAGCCCTATACACTCTGTTTATCAGTAAAAATAATAAGAACATGATTTTCAAGCAATAGGTTTCTACAGGCATGTACCTGACCTTTCTGAGGTCCAGGGTCCTCCTCAGTGTCCTTCTCCTCATCCTCAACTGAGTTCAGGTCCTTCCTTCTCAGTGACAGTGAGCCAAACCGTAGCAGGATTTGGAGCCCAGCCAGCTGTCAAGTGAGCTCCGGGCTCCATAGGGACATAAAATCAGCTATCAGACCTTTGAAAAGCTGCCCAGCCCATGACAGCAGTGTCTGGTGGACTACACAGTCACAGATTATGCCAGACCCCTTTTCCAGGCTCCCTAAAATCTGCTCCTCTGCGTGCATCCACATACCACCTCCTCAGCTGAGCCCAATCTGCTCCTTGTCCCCAGATCTTCAAGGGGTGTGATAAACTGAAGACATTTTATGAAATAACATTTCCTTAACTCTGCTGCCTAACCCATTTCCTGACTGGAACCACCCACTGACATAGATGATCCTATGAATGATTCTCCATCCTACTTAAAACACCTCTTGGAGCCATGGTAAATGCCAGCACTAAAGATACAGTTGTGAACAAGCTACTCCATTAAAACAAAATTTTAACACACCACAGAAAATGGGAACAAGATGGAAGAGGAAAACTAACCGTATGTGACTACTTTTTTTCCAAGGGACACAGGTCTGGAAAACACATCAGCTCTTGTTTTGCACAGAGATGCACATTCTCTGTAAGATACACGGACACCTGGGAACTCTGAACAGGCAGGTATGGGGGTGAAGCATCGTCCCCTCTTCCCCCACTCGCCCCACACAGGGGCAGCAGAGCTGCAGGAGGGTCCCTGGGTTTGCAGAGTGAGAAGCAAGGAGCCCCAGTGGCAGAGCTCTGGCAGCCAGGGAACGGCTGTCCCTGGCAGGGTCATGTGAGACAGAGGTTCCCAAAGCAGAGCTGCAAACCAGTTCCCTTTTCTAAAGCAGGGGAGATGATCTCAGCAGCAGCCACTGTCTGGCACAAGAACTGTGAGGCTGAAGGCCACGGCAGGCAGTCCCACCCTGCCTGAAAGCCAATGTGAAGACTCCGATTTCCCCAGAACACAAGGGGATTTCCAGGCTGTGACCACACAGCAGCAGTTAAGAGTCCAACCCTCTCCTCGGCTGAAGCTGCACGTGGAGGAGGCCCTGAAGATCCAAACAAATGGATTGAGAGTATAAGAAATGGAATGAGAAGATCCCCCGGGTCTCCCAGCCACATCTTCAGGCAGTGAAATGGTGCAGCTGGCTGTGCTAGTCATGAAATGAGATGAGCTTTCTGGTATCAGCCTGAGTCAGAGGACAACCCTTGGGGCAGTCCTGAGTCTAAGATCCTCTGATGAGGAAGAAGCTGATGCATCGTGGACTGTCAGATCACCGGTGCTGGGGTCCAAGATGACAGTGACTGATTTTCTTTTTAATCATAAGCTGCAGTTGCCAGAATGACCCGTCAGAGCCAGGGCTCAGCCTGCAGATGAAGCAGTGCTGGGAGCTCCTGCAGGAGCGAGAGCCGGTACCCGTCAGCAGCCAGCACCGCCAGGCACGCAGGGAGCCTGCCAGCCCCACAGCCCAGGCAAAGCAAGCTGCTCCAGAACCGCCTCCGGGGGCACCAGAACACGCCGTGGGACAAACATCCCTCACCCTGCGCACAGGAAACCACAGACGGCAAATCCAACAACGTTCTAGTCAAGCAATAGTAAAATGAAACAAAGGTGAAAGGAAGAGCAGGACAGGCTGTCAGGACAGACCCAGCAGTGCTGGCTGTGCCAAGGAGCTCCCCACCCGCCCCTCGTGCTCACGCCCTGCACAGCACAGCTGGTGCTGAACATGCCAAAACAAACCTGTCATTAATGTGGGGTCTCTCTGGTCCCGACCTACTGCTGCCTCCCAGCCACCTCCAGCACAGGACTGGGACAGCCCTGCAGAGGAATGCCTGCTTCAGGATGCTCTCCTTCCAAGGTTTCAGTAATAATCACCTATTTCATTTCAGTTTCCATTATTCTTTGTATGAATTTACTTCTTGTTTAAAGACTCAAATTCAAGTATAGAGAAAAGGCAAATCTTTACTTTCCCTTTGAATCCCGAGGCACAGCAGCATGGCAGTGTCCTCTTCCCATCTTACACCTGGCTGTCATTTCAGTGGCACCTGCGAGCACTGTGAAGCAGCCACAGGTGACTTCAGGTTCATTTCTTTCTCAGATCTATCACCCAAGAATGAGCCCTTCCAAACTAGAGCCGCCCAAGTCCAGAATGCCCCCACCTCTCTTGAGGGAGACTGGAAATGGAAACTAGGAGTGCAGCATGCTGCACAAGGACACACCTGCTGCTGTTCCAAAGCAGAGAGGTTTGAAGGAGCCATCCCAAAAGCAGCATCACCCAGAGCCAGGGATATCAGCTCAGACAACTGAAACCCACCAGCACACACAGAACAGCTCCACCCCCAGGGGACCATTCACCTCAGCCTTCAAGATACCTTCCCCGCCTCTGCATTTTCTCTTAATGTTTCATGATTTGAGCTAAAAATAGCACCTGTCATGGAATCACAGACTGGGTTGGAAGGGTCCTTAGAGCTTAGCTCATTCCACCCTCTGCCATGGGCAGGGACACCTTCCACCAGACCAGCTGGCTTCATGCCCTGTTCAACCCAGCCTTGGACGCTCCTCCCAGGGATGGCTCAGCCACAGATTCTCTGGGCAGCCTGTACCAGTGCCTCATATCTAATCTAAACCTACACAATCTAAAACAATTAAGAATACCCAAGTACATTTTCAACAGGTTCAACAGCAGATATTCGTAACTGTCCATCGGCTCAGGAACTATGCTGGGTGCAGGCAGCAAATACCTGTGCTCAAACAGGGCTGGGGAGACACTGCTGTGGGGTTTATTTCTGTCCAAACAGAGAGAGCTGCAAGTACTGTGAAGGCAAAGAGAATAAAAGAGAGAGCAATAAATGAAGACCAGGATCAAACATAAAGTGCATTTATCCAACACACTGTAAAAGCTAACCCTGTGTCTCCCTTTACTGAAAGAAGTATTGCCCCTTTTTCCACACTGCACCAGGGAGCTGTGCTGGAGAGGATGGGCAATAGCTATGATCTAAAAAAGGCAGAAAACTAGGGCAAGAGCAGCTGACACCAAAATGATGGAAAGAAGATACTGCCCTGTATAAAGGTTTCCCCTCTTGAAAGGCCCTGGGAGCCTTTGCACTAACATGTCTGCTGGCCTTGCTGCAATCAGCAGAGACCACCGACCCTTGGTGAAATTAAATCGAGAAGCACATCCAACACACTGGAAGACCAGAATGTCACACAGGGAAAAGCTAGGATATGAAGTCTAGAATAACAAGAAAGCAACGAAATCCAAGGTTATGACAGGAAAACTCTGAGTTTCTGCAGTAAATTCAGGGTTTACCAGCTGGGAATTACACAGGAGGAGACAGACTAATGCACTGGTCAGGATGAACCAAAGGATGCAGCTGGACAAGTGGCAAACAGTCTCCAGGATGCTGCTCAGATTGTTTGTGGAGACAAGGAAGCAATAAAGGGCACATTAATAGCACTGCAAGGTCTCAGCTGGAATGACATGTATGACTGTGACCACGTTAGAGAGAACACCTGAGCTGGGAGCAGAGGGGGAGCTGCAGGTAGAGCTGGGGCAGAGGTTCCCCAGCACAAGCCAAAGGCTCCAAGCCCCCAGCCCTGCAGTGCCAGGCAGCTGGCACGGGCACCCACATGTGCAACCCACAGTGCCCACACTCATCTGCCCGGCATGGGTAACACGGGAGCACTTCTGCATTTCCTCCGAGCTGAGCTTCTGGGACACAAACTCAACAGCCCTCACACAAGCCTCAGGACTCGCTAATACCAGTGCAGGAGAGGCTTATTGGTGTGCAAGTTAACTTTCTTGCTTTTCCTTCTTTATTTCTTATGGAGAAAGATAAGAACAGGCCAGAGTGACTGCGCCATGCATTATGCAAGTGTTTGTTGGTTAGTATTTGAGTTCAGGCAAGGCAAGGACCAGGTAAAGTGATGCCTTGGAGCTGCCCTCCCTCGCTGGAAATGCACTGAGGAGCTGCTGCTAGGGTGCTGGGAGCAGGTCATGACCCAGCTGTGACACCTGCAAAACCCTGCTGGGCTGCCCCAGCCTCACCTACCTGCGCACCTGCTCACTGCCCACAATGGCACCTGCAGAGCAGCATGTGTGAGCACAAGCTTTCTAAATTTAGCCCTGCTTCTTCCTGCTCCAACCTCTCCTTCCATAGCACAGGAATAATGGTGGCAATCTCTTCTGGCAGCAAGCAGAACTAAAAGGATTAATCTGCTACATCTCTGTAAAAGTACTCCAATAATTAAGAGGAGCAACAGCTGAACAAGATTAGCAATAGACTAGAACAAAACAGAATAAGCAATAGGGACCTCTACAAAACCACGTGCCAAGGTGTCACACCTGCCATCCCAGCCACCCAGCATCCCAACATAAATGTCTGCTGCTTCACCCTCTACTAAGGTTCAGCAGGCACTGGATGCAGACATGTCCTACTCCTTCTGCTCCCCTCCATCATGTGCCACTGCTGCCCTGGTAACACTCTCACCAAACCTATTTTTGTATTGTTTTTGCCATTGTTTTTGAAGTGTCTGAAGAAAGCCAGTATTGCCCAAACATGGAGTGATTGGGTCCGGGTGGGCTCCTGGCCACACCACGTCCCAGCTCTGGTTACAGCCACCGCACACAGCAGTGAGCTCTGGGACAGGCACCTGCTGCTTGTTCTGGCTCTGCCCTGCCAAGGGAACACCTGGGTTGGGACAAGAGCTTGGCACAGCAGGGGGACAGGCACACCGTGCCCAGAGTGCCCCGGCAGGGAAGGCCCATTCCCAACCTGGGCAGCCTGATACCCGCCCAGGTGCCAGCAAGGCCACCTGAGCACAGCCTGCTCCAGCAGGAGACTGGAGACACTGTGTGACACTCCCTGGTCCCCTCAGAGACTGCACACCAGCCCAACACCACTGCTCTAGGCTTGCTCCCTCCTCTGCCCACACTCTGCACAGCCCTGACACTACACACGGGCTACAACCGCTCGCCAGCATGAGGCAACACCCATACTTGAAACACCACCTGCAACACCACCTAAATTCTACTGCAAAAGGAGAGTCACTCCAAGCACCTCTCTCATGCAGCACATTCACTCTGTTGCCATTTAGATTCGGGACACAAGTTTTCTAGCCCTCCCAGGGGGTTCAGGCACACAGGGGAACTGCAAAGGGAAGGGAGACCAAAAAGCAACACCACAGCTAACAGAGAATGTGTAAAATTGTTTGCCAGCTAATGCAGCAAAACAGGAAGAGCTGCACTTAAAAACCAAGTCGGAGTTTTACTGCCCTAGCACTGGGGCTGCAAGACCATCTCATCCGCTTGGATCTACAACACCTCAGGCCTCCTGTGGTGCTCCAGCACCAGCACCTGATGCTCCTTGTGGAGCACATCACCAGGACACAGCTTTCCCACGTTCTGCTTCCCACCTCCAGCCATCTCGTTCCAGAACTCCAGCTCTGTTCTCATCCCGTCCTCACTCCTTCATGGCTTAGTTCCTGCCTTAGGGAGCTCAGCCTCAAAGAAATATCCTGGATGTTCTTCCTCTTGAAAGTATTTGGCCGCAGATGATCTTAAGCTTTTCTTAAAAGGTGTGTGTGTATGCCAGAAAGGCCATCAGGCTCAGCTGTGCTTGTCCCAGGAAAACAGAGAGGACAGAAGGAATCCAACTGCTCCAGTCCACGGGCCCCAGGCACCCACATTTCCACTTCTTCACCGAGTACATGAGCGAAGCTAATCCCACGTGAGACCAGCTCTCTGGAGCACAGGTTTCCCACCTCTCCACGGAGCTGGTCCCCCCCGCCTGTCCCATCGGAGCTCCAGGGGCAGGTGTGTTTGGAGCAGCCTCAGCACAGTCACACCTGCAGCTCCAAGGCCGAGGGAAGGCGCAGGTGTGAGGGCAAGCCCAGCAGTGGCTTAGCAGGAGCTGCACCTCTGGGAATGGATTCGGTGTCAAGTGTCAGCACGTAAATTGCTATTGGCTTCTCAATAAGCAGCAGCAGTGAGCTAAGTGTTTCCCTGTGTCGTGCAGGCTCTCTCTGACTCAATACAGCAGTATTGACAGCACAATCACAGGGTAATCCAGGCCCCACTAATATCTCAGCACCTCCTCATTGAAAATACACTTTCTACTTGGACATCAGCCCATTAGCGCAGGCTGCATCATCAGTGTCCCCCCAACCCACCAGGACATGCAGCAGCACGGCCTCCTGACACTTCCTGGGGCACAGCCTAGGGCACCACAGAAAAGGGCTCTTTGCCATGAGGAATCACCAATGGAAAAAGGATGAAAGCTAATCAGAAAGTCTTTATGGCTCAAGTCTCTGTAGGTTCTGGAAAAAATTGGTATTTCCTTGCTAGACAAGAGAAGTTCATTCAGGGAATTAACTCTGCTCTTGCCCCTGACCCTCTGCCTGTCATCCGTCCTCACTATCTTATCTCTAAACCTTGACCACACGTTCCTCCAGGCAGCAGTTTATCCTTTCATTCAGGAAAACAAGAAACCTGCACAGCACAAAAACCTACATCGTACTCCCTACTGCAGGGCATGGAGGCTCCGGGAGATCCTTAATACTCCTCTGGCATTTGGAGAAGAGGGAGGATTGCTCACTTGCAGGTATCTGGTGTTACCAACCACTCGAAGACAGGATCAGCAAGCACAAAACATGAACAAAGGTGCTGGGTGCCGGTGGTGGCCCGGGCTGGATGAGGCGGCGCTCCCTGCGGAGCGGGGCACCCACAGCTCCCCGCCGGCGCTCACCGCTGAGGGACGCGGCTCCACGCTCCCCACATTCACAAGCTGCACTCATGTGGAAAGCTGGTGCCTCACTGCCTGCAGCACACAAACCGGACTGCAGAACGGGCTGATCCACTCATTTAAATCTATTTTGGTAACAATAACAGCAGACCCACGAGGACAGACACCTCGAGGAGGGCAGCGCCCATGGCCTCCTGCTGCCCCACACAACTTTCTGAAGACGGTCCACAATGATTCCACTGCCACTGCTGCCACAGAAAAATGGTTAATCTAAGGACCAAACCAGGAAACTAAGGACGGCTTTTACAACCACATCCCAGCATGCCTGGCACAGTGCCAGATCTTTAACCAACACAACTCTATCACGTCCCAGCACTGACACATAGCAATCTTCCACCTCACCAGGGCGGTAACAGCATCCAGTTACTGGAGAACAGCAGACAAACTCAGATGGGAAGCACTTCCAAGGGCAGTGCACGCCGTGACCCTGTTCCCAGGCGGCCCAGCGCCCTGCTCTCCCACTGACAAGGCACGCTGAGAGAACTGAGCACAAGCGTTTGAGAGAGAACCCCTCTGGCACGGGCACGCCAATGTGCCATTGCTGGAATTTCACAGGCAGGGTCAGGAGCCTTCTGGGGAGACAGGGAAGATAATTTGGTCTGGAGGCAGATGAGGAGCAGACCCTTAGTTAGGAAGAGGTTAACACTGCTCCTTCCTGCAATCTGATAAATGGTCTGCAGAAAGCAGGTTCTCTCACTTTGAGATATGATGTCACTAACCTTTATTGATCCACAATCAGAGAACTTTGCTTATCTCTCTCCTGTGATATGCCCTCCTGTACTCAACTAGTGTTTAATACACTGCTGGGCATCTGGCACTCGCTACAGCTCCCACCACACCTCTGCTGGCCCAGCAGGGACAATGACAGGCTGTGTCTAAGTTATGGACCAGCTGGCTCCAGGGGTAAAGGCAGGTGTGCACCCCCCTGTTTCCCCCCCCCCCCCCCCCCCGACAGGAGCTGTGTTCCAGAGGATTATACACCTGTGCTGAGCACCTGGTGAGAAGGAGGGCCAGCAGCAGCAGACAGTGGTGTGACGTACTCTTACAGCCTGGAGTATGGTCACCACTCCGTACCCGGGGCGAGCACGGGCCCTCTGAAGTTACTCCTGTGGGACTGTCTATCTTAACACAACTTTTACTAGTCTACAGAAACAACACTTTAGTTTTAGCCTCAACTTCCTTTCTAATATTTGAGGTGAAACACAAAGTTAGGTGACTAATACAGGAACTATCAACAAGCCACGTGCTCCGACGTGGCAGCAAAGTGCCACGAACTAACTGTACGCCCCAAATCCAGTGGGGTTTGTTTCCAATACACTAGTGATGCCTGAAAACAGCTGAACAGCCAGGTAACAAAACCCGTACCTTAAACAATCACATCAGTCACACGTAGAGATGACTGGAGAGGAGGTTCACGTGCTGTTTTTCTGCTAGATAACACACAAAGGAGCTGCCTGTGAGCTTGCTTCACACACCACCACAACCACAGCAATACTCACACTGCAGGGCAGCTCTCACTCAACTCTGAAACCAGGAGCTCACAAGCTCAACTAAACTGCAGGTACTGGTCAGGTGGAATAAAACACCTCAAGGTTTGAAGGTCACATGGGAATTGGTCTTGTAAAGCTTTGGAAAAGACAGAGTAGTAAGTTTTACAATACACATATGAAACAGTTGTGACCTATTTTACTCACTATCCACCCAAAAAAACCACATTCTTGTATCACTGCACCCAAGTTTTAGGGTAGGAGTCCAATTTTTTCCCTCTGTTAACTACTGGTTATGAAGCATGGGCACGGGGTCCCTAATCCCCAAAGCAAGATCCTAAGGAGAACCACCACGGTCTCAGCAACACCCTCCTGGTACAGCGGGAGCCCCCTTTGAGTCTGTGCTTCTGTGACTATAAACACACTCCTCTGCAGACAGGTCAGAGGAGAAAATTAAGAAGAATTTGTCCCCTTTGCTAAGGTCAAATTACTACATGTTACTGTTCTGATCCAGTCTAGTAATTCTTACCGTTTCAGACATGGACCAAACTTTCTTTTTTTAATTGAAGGTCTATTGAAACATGTGCTTCTTAAAATAGTAAATTACAGCCTTCTCCAATTTGTGGAAATAAATTAGGGAACACGGTCCGAATGCCAGCCTTGGCAGAGAGCACAAAAATCCCAAACTTAGATTTCCTGCAAGTCAAGAGAGACATTTGAATTAGAGGTTTTAGACTGTAAGCTGTTAATATTCCTGCTCAGCCATTAAGTTCACATACAGAACACTAAATATTTCAGGGTGCAAAGGAAAAACACACAGGCCAGTGGCCAAGTCACCTCTGTCTCTGACAGCTGGGGAGAAATCATCACCGACCCACCGGAAAGAGCTTCGGCTGATCCCAATCCAAAAGGCAAACCTGGGCTGGCATGGAGATGCTGCTAATGAATGGGTTTCACCCTGATGCTGTCAGGCCCTGTGAGTGCAGTGCAGTATTTATGACAGAAGTCACCCCAGGCAACGCCCTGCTCCACAGAGAGCTGTGGGCAGCAGCTCCAGCCCTGGATAACAGACATGGGTGGAAAAACAAGCTGAACCCCCAATCCCTTACATTCTCTGGCTAAAAAGAGTGAAGAATTATCTGCCATCCACAAAGTTTCATAAACCCTGTATCCAGCCTTGGACTGTGGGACTCTTAGCTGTGGCCAGGAGGGAGCAAAAAACCCCCAAGAAACCCCGAAAACTTTATCTGGAAACAGTAGAAAAGCCTTGTTCCAACCTGCCTTTGCCTTGGGCATCAGCATCACCAGGTGTGAACAGGAGTCAAGTATCTCAATACAGTAAGGACTGAGTCACTTTTTAACAGCATCTTTTCTGAGGATCTGGATCACACAGGATTTCCCTCGGCTCTCCCACTGCCTCAGCTCCTCTAACCAGGGGAGGTAACCTGCACAGCTGCTCCCCTTTAGCTGCCCATTGCTGCCAGCACTGTACCAGGAGCTACCAGAAATCTAAAGACATCATTTGGGCTGTTTGGCCACTGAGATGTTTCCTCCATGAAAAAGCTTTCAGTGTAAATATATCCTGCTGCAGCTCAGCATCTCCACTCCATTACAGATCACGAGACTCAGCGATTCCCTGCCAGAACAGCAGACTTGGAATAGTTACAATTTTTAATGTACAGTCTATACGATAACTTCACAACATCAGGGAAAATGCAGCTCAGTGCAGCCAGCAAGGAAGTGGCCAGATGAAGAACTTCATTGCTGGAGGATGCAGCTTTTAGATACAAGCATGTTCCAGGGCAGTCTGGAAGAGCTGTCTCACACCAGTCCCAGCTACGAATTCCTACAAGGTATTTCTGGAAAGTGGATCTGCCTCATGGCAGGCACTGCTGGCTGCCGGGCAGAAGCGACATCACTGCTCAGAGTGCTCTGCACAAGCTTAGGATAAAAAAATTGTAACACTATAGGCCCATCTTCTACCTGGCAGCAGTTTTATATGACAAGAACCTTCATTCTACTGGATTTAATGAAAGGAATGCTTTTTGACATCCCTTCACCACAGTATTGCTGTCACCACCCCCAAGACCTTGGTCCTCTGCTCCAGCTGCCTACCACTCTGGATGTGAATTCCCAGAAACATGCCTACTGCCAGCCCTGTAAATCCAGACAGGTGCACAGTTTTCTCCCAGTAAAAGCCCAAACTGGACCCAAAGGGCCAACTGAAACCCCCAAGCTGAGCACCGCTCTTCTCACAGGCACCCCCAAACCTTGCATCCCACTACACTCAGGAGGCCTGGACTGGGACCGAAGGGGCAGAGTAGAAAGGAGAGGGTGGCTGCTGCTTCTCTTTATTTAAAAGGTGCTGCTGGAGGTAGAAACACATGAAAGTCCATGTAGGACAAGTGAAGGAATTATCCCTCCCATTGATTTTCGCTCTGGGGTATTAGAAAGAACACAGCATTTATCTGGAGATTTCTTCCCAAAGCTAGCTATGGACTTTCAAACGTAAATGAGACTTGAAAGGGGCTTATCTGGCAAGAATCCACTGAAACTTCACAGGGGCGGGGGTGTGGGGGGTGTGT
>WEIU01019436.1:414822-428892 GCA_013389925.1 Aegithalos caudatus
TGCATCCTTGTCCTCCAGCAAGCATCCCTTCTTCAGAGTCCCTTTGCAGGACCAGAACCCCAGCGGCACGGACCACTGCAGGCAGGGCAGGCGGAGCGCTGGGGCAGCTCCCTGGCTGCTCACAGCCCAGGGACACAGGCTGGCTGCCCTCCAAACTGTCCCTGTCCTCCAGCAGCCAGGGCTGTGCCCACCAGCTGCGGGAGGCTCAACCCTGACCCGAGGAATCTGCGGCATTCCCGACAGGTACCCACCCCAGTGCCACCCCAGTCGGTGCCACCCCCGGCCCCAGACCCCTGCCCCACTCCGGCACTGGCCACGGCACGGCCCCTCTCGCCAGGAACAGCCTCGGCAGCCTCGTCTCCCGTCGCTGTCTTTCCCAGGTAGCTGGGAGGGTGTAATTGGTGAGGCAGGAGATTAGAAATATCGGCAGCCTCTAAGTAAGACTTTAATTTACTGGCAGATCAATAGCGCTAGGGTTATATTGGCAAAGTGTCTACAACTCTATTGACTCACGCAATTCCTCTTATCAATTTATCAGAAATCTGGAAGCCAGAAGATATTGTTTGAAGAAAAAAGGCAGCAGGAGTTTGAACACTTAGCATGGGCTGCCCAATCAGGCACTCAGCACTAAGCGTTTTACAGCAGATGTATCAGCCGCAAAGGAGGCCAATATGATATGATTAAGAGCTAACTTGCTTCCTCACATGCCACACAGCCTTTTTAAGCTGCTTCTCACCTCAGACCTTTGCACTGAGACAGTCACTGTAACAGACAGAATCCCACCACCCGAAATAGAACTAGAAAAATTCCTATTTCACTCTGCAAGATCCTAAATTCAACCCCTCCTGCCTGGACCCTACCCAGGCTCACCTGGGCTTCCTGAAAAGTCTCAGCTTTATGGAGTTAAAAGCCCAGTACAACATCATGATTCTGTGCAGAAGGATTGCAGAAAAATCACCATTTCCGAACTTCCTCAGAAAAATTCAGCACGGCAGCAGGACAGTTCTGCGGTGCTGCATCTTTTCACCTTGCAAGGTGTGAAATGGAAAAGCAAGAGTAGGGGAAAAACACATCTCCCAGGTCTAAAAATCCGACTATGACAAACACTGCCAGGTATGAGAAGCGTTTCTTCACCTCAGAAGGGTGTTGGAACAGGAAACCAAAATAAAATACTCCAAACCCTCTCTCTTTCACTAGTTCTCAGGTGACTAGAAAACATGCAGCCATTTGGGCTCTGGGACCAGGAAATGTCTCCTGCCACTCCTGGGACCTTCCATTGATGGGATGGGGAGCTCCACACTAATGGGTCCATTCCCTCTTCCAGCTGCATGCAGTGCTGCACAAGTTACCCCTCCACCTCAGCTTCACTCCTCCACCCTCACACAAAGGAGCACCAAGGCTCCAAATATGAGTAAGGTGGTGACAAGTACGAACCCAGGGGCAAAGGGTCTCTGGTCTCCAGGTGGAACTTGGCAGTCCCTGGCCTCAGGCTGGAGGCTGTAACCCCTGCTACTGAGAAGCCACAGCCCTGCCTTCCAGGGGGAAAACAAAGGCTTAAAAACTAAACAGAAGTTCTGATGCAATAACTGTGAGAAAGCCTTGGCTGGAGGGCAGAAAGAGGCAGGGTGGGACAGGCACAGCTGCCTGGGCTCCCGAGGATGGATGGATGGGAGCCACAGCCCGGGCACCACCACGGCCCCTGGACCAGCTCCTGCCCAGGGCCTCCTGGCTGCCCACCCCACCTGCCCCAGAGCACAGCAGGTGACCCCCCCAGCCTGTGGCTTGGGCGGCTCTGGCAGACCCAAACACCTGCAGGGCCCACAGAAAATCAGATGGAACTGAAGATTAAAATCCTTGAGCCCAAACAAGGATACAAAGATACCATTCTTGGGAGGGGAAGAAATGCCTGCCTTCCCCTCTGTCAAAGCAAAAAACCAACACCCAGCTGGCGCTGAGGGCCAGCAATTCCCACTCCATCGCTGCCACGTCCAGGTCACCAGAGCCACCCTTGGGGCCTCTCACCTGGTGGGAATCATCCATCCCATGGCACTTAAGGTGCTCAATCCCAGCATTAGAAAGCAAACACTTATCATCTCCAGGACACATGGAGCTGGCTTGGTTCTGCTCTTCCACAAGGCAACTACCAGAACCAGGGAGCAAACATTCATCTGGACACCGAGAGCATCCAGCTACACTGACTACCTCAACAGACACCTTTGTCCTGAGGTCCATGGGGGTCTGCAGCCTGACCTCCCCTAAGGACACCTGGCACCCTGGGCACAGGCAGCAGGAGTGGGAGAGCGGGCGGAGCAGCTCAGACCACCGAAATGGGGAGAATAAAGACCTTTTGCTTAAGCTCCAGGAAGCAAAGAGAAAAAACACTAATTAACTCAGCAGCAAGTTGTTAGTATTTGCATACAAATGCAGCCACAAATCACGACAAACAAGGCAGGACAAGGCAGGCCCATTAGTAGACAGGGATCCAGCCCGGCTGCTGTGGGTCATGGCAGGCAGGCTGCCAGCTGCTCCCGGGGGGCACAGGCAACGGGCCCTTATCTCCACCAACACTCCTACAACCAGCAGCCACAGAAGCCACAGGGATAAGGTTTCCTTCCAGTAAAACAAAGGAATGGGATGAATTCTTCAATCCCAGTCAAGAGTAAAGCATGAGCTGCCAGAGAAAAGCTGAACTGGAAGCTCCTCACTCTGGCAGCTGTGCTGCTCCTCACTGGGATGAGGGCAGAGCAGGCTTCCCACCACAGTGGCTGTGAAGGGACGGACAGACCCACATCACAGAGAACAAATCACACCTGATGTAGCAAAAGAACGTGCCCAAAAACCTGAAACAAATGACCTGAGCAGAATAAAACCCAGCTACTGCAGCAGTTGAACAAGTTCAGCCTTCCAAAAGCCACTATAGCAGTAGGCTCCACTGCACATTCACCTGATCGTGCCTCCTTGCTCCGGGGATTTCTCCTCCCTGCCCGGCAGAGGCTGCAGGTGTGCTTGGCAGCAAGCCTCCCTGCTCGGGCCCTCCCTGCACACCGGCCAGCATCCTGGTGGACTCACAGCTCCCTGCCTTTACACACTTTGCATCTGCCTAATGAGTCACTTATTACTGCTGAGGGTTCAGTATTACATAAAGTTTACTATTTTTCCTCTTGCAAAAAGACAAAGCTGCAAATCCACTGTTTGTGGTTTTGCTTAATTGTGTGTTCCTCCCCCCCCCACCCAGTCCCCTGAGCTGGGATCTCAGGATTAAATGAAAACTCCAGCAACTACCATTTCACATCAAGGCTTAACAGAAAGAAAAAAAAAAATCTGATTTCTAATTTTAAATAGGAAACTCTCACTGGCAAGATCCCAAGAAGGCTTCCACAGTGACTTTTATTAAATGCAAGTTTCTCATCGCTGCGGCTCCGAGCACAGACCATCAGCTCAGGCAGAGAGCACAGCAGCACAGCCTGGCCCTCTGCACAGGGGAAGGTGCAGCTCCAGAGCAGTGCTGGAAAGCAGCAGCCTGTGTCTGCAGTCAGCAGCACCGGGGCTCGGTGCGGCCGCAGCATGACACATCCAAACAGGAGCCAAGCCGGGGCCGGCAGGCAGCACCGGCGCAGGAGCTGCCCCCAACACACAGCTCAACCTCAGCTGGAACAGCATTACAGCAGAAATATTCCAGACTAGACTTTTTAACTCCTAAATGCAAAGCTTCAGAACAGACATTACTGAAGAGATCACAGCAGCTCTAACAGCTATTCCCACGGTCAGGTCCTGCAGCATCCGATTCTGAAACCATCCTTCTGGCTTTTGAGTGTGTGTTTGCAGGAGAAATCACTTCTGCTGCTCCTCACCTGTGAGCCAGTTAAAAGCACATTTTCACTCTGGGGTATGATATTTTGCTTTACTAATGACTTTATAGAGAATAAACCATTAAGAAATCATCAGTGTAGGGAAACAAACAGAATCTGGAGGTTTTGCAAAGGAATCACTCTGTAACGAGGAAATGGGGCCTCTATACAAAGATGTTCCCAACAGAGCCCCTACTGCGCTGGTGCTTGGATGTGGATGGGCAGACAGACCTCAGTGTAGAGTGTAAACACACCTGACATACAGGCACACAGAGAACACTACACACACTCAGCTGAGACCCAGGAGCACATCAGACCCAGCACAACCTGCACCAGGCCAGGGCATGATGTGTGCCCAGCCACCCTCCCCTCTGCCAGTGCCTGTGCAGCCTCCGCCACCAGTTACATTCCAGAACTCTGCAAAGTAAGAAAGACACAAAAGAGACTCCTTCGACATGAGATTAAGCAATTGCTTAAATAAAACCAAAATCAGTTTCAAAAACTGCAGCAAATATTTGGTTTGGAACTGCAAAGAGTACTGGCCAGTGGAGGAGGGATCTACCCTGGGAGGAGAAAGAGCTTCCTGAGGCAGGTGTGGACCCCTCTGAGAAGAGGATCCAGATCCTCCAGAAAAACACTGGGCAGTGCTGCTGCAGAGGAACAGGGGTGGAAGGGGAGCAAACAGATTGTTTGTTTATTTAAGCAGGTGAAAGCACAAACAGAAGCCACGCAGGCTGCCAGCTCCAGGTGCTGGCTTCGCAGGGAACACAGGAACGCAGTGGGGCATGAAGCCCGCGGCAGCCCTGGAGCAGGGCCAGGGCAGCACACAGCACAGCCCAGGGACCAGGCCCTGGCTGCCAGCAGCCCCAGCTGCTCACCCACAGCACAGCAACTTCCACCCAGCTCCCCATGCCATGCCAGAGCTCCCAAAAGGACAAGGATGCTCCGAGGGAGCCAGGGCACTGTGGGACCAGCTCGTCCTCCCATGGCAGAAGGAGCTCATCCTCCAGCTAAGCCTAAGCCTCAGCCACAGCTCAGTTTCCTTAGGTGAAAGGGCTGCAAAGGAATCCTCTTAAATTTAACCATACTCCTGAAAGGGCCAGATAGTAATAAAATAAAGATGATTAAAAGAAGTGCCTTCCTCCCGAGCACCCTACACCAAATGTATGCTTAGGTCCCAGCCCCACACTGGGACCAAGCTTTTGGCTGGGGCAGCAGCAGAGGAGTGCTCCTCTGGGAACAGTCCCTGGTCCTGCCTGCCTGTTCCCCCAGCTCTAGCAAGGCCATGTCAACCTGTATCGCAGAATTGTTGAAAATTAAAGGGAAGCTCGCAAAAAAACCACCAAAAAAAAAAATATTTTGAGGAAGCTTTTTTCCCCCATCCTTTGGCAGTTTTTCTAACCCAGGTCCCTTCCCTAAACTACTTCCCCATCCCACTGCCCCAAAGCTCTGTGTCAGCAAAAGGAAAAAGCATCCAGGCCTTGGCAGCAGCATCAGTGTCACACACAGACAGGACACCAGCCCCTGCAGCCTCTCCAGCTCCTGCCTCAGCACCACTGAGCCCTCACCACGATCTACTTGCCAAGATTCCCCACACAGGTAAACAAGAGGAATTCAGTGCAGTGTGAACCTGCTTGTGTGAACAGGACGTTCCTGTTTTGGTTTGAAATCAAGTTGCTTTGATACAGCCCGTAACTGTTTCCAATTCAATTAAGCCAAACTAAAATAAACCCTCCTTGAACTGAAAATAATGTCCACGGGGCATTCTAATGTGTAAGTAAATCCTTTGAAAAAATAATAATAAATCAATGCAAACTTTTCTAAGCAGGAAGAGTGCTGGTAATCAGAGGGTATGTGTTCTGAAAACCTCTGAAACAGAATGAGGAGCTAAGCACAGTTTTCAGCAGACACTTCTCAGAGCCCAACTGCACTGTTTACCTAAGACAGTTAAAAGGGTATCAGCAGCATGAAACGCAGCCAGCTTCAAAGTCACAGTCTCGAGTCCTAAACATGCCACAGCAACCTCATTTTAGGCAAACACAGGCTCTATTTTTGTTAAGTGTTTCTCTTCCTCTGCTGTGTAAGAGGCTCATACAAGGAAGAAGGAACTTTAAAATATAAAACCAACCAAACAAAAAAACTTTCACACTCAAGACACCGTGAGAATATTAAAGAACAACACCTCTATCCTTTCTCCCACAGTACTCACTGTAGCTATTTCTACCAAAATAAGTTTTCTTTTACCCTTTTCTTCCCCTTTTGTAAACGATCTGCAGCCTAAGACTCTCAGTCCTTTTGTTTCCAGTCACCAGGGGGGCAGGAGCTGCCCTAGGCTCCTCACAGTGACCTGGACCATGGGGCTGACCCCCATCCCCGCTGTGCTGGTCACACACAGCCAAGGACATCACTTGGAACTGTCCAACATCCAGGTAATGCCATTAACGGAGACAGCTGAGTCTTAAGAAAAGTAAATTCAAGCAGCAGTTGAGAAGTCACCCAGTTCTGCTCCACAGTCCAGCAAGGCCTTCAGCAAGACACAGACACAGCTTTTAACATCCCAAATATTTGCAGAGGGGAAAACTGTGACCAAAATACTCCTCCCCTCCACTTCCTGGCACGCTCTGCTTCAATGGCAGCTGGAGCTTTTTTGGTTTCTCCATTTTTTTGTTTTGTTTTGTTTTAAAATGCAGAAGGCCCACTGAGCAGCACCAACAGTAAATAAAATACCCATGCCTGTGCCCAACATCTCTCCACTCATTTCTCCAATGGCAGAGAACTTCAGATCTCCAGAGGACAGCCAGTGCTTCTTCAGGAATCTCATCAAATGCATCTCACTGACCAGTGCCACTTCATGGGCTTTGTACCCAGAAGCAAGAAGGGGCTAAGAAAAGGATTGCTGGGGGGGATAGAAGCTAGAGTTCTGACATCCAGTTCATGCCTAAAGTAAGCAGACATCCACAGAGCCAGTGGCTCCTTGGACTAAAGGAAGGAAACCTCCAGTCCCAAGAGAGCATCCCATCACTCCAGAGACACGAAGGGATGCTTAGCCGAGGAACATGGCTAGAGAAGTGGCTGGCTGGACACTTCCAGTTGCACTGCCAAGAGCCAGAGGACCTTTCAGGGGGTCTGGGCAACCAGGTCTGAAGCCCTAGGCACAGCTGGGAGGTGTCAAGAGAAGAGAAGTCAGTCGTGCTGCTCCTTCTGTGAGGCTGACCCCAGCCACTGCTGTGCAAAGCAGAGCTCAACCCTCCTCCTCTTCTTGCATGGGCTCCAAGCAATCCCCCAGGCACTTCCAGAGCCTGTCTCTGTTGTTCACACATCTGCAGTTCCAGGTGAAACCGCTGCAAGCCTGCCATGGAGGCAGCTTTTCACGCAGGGCTGTGCTGGCACCAGACCCACCACCTGGGTCGTTTCCAGGATCTCATGCAAACCTCCGGGACTTCCACATCGCCCAAAATAAAGAGGAAACAGTGGACAGGCTGGTTAAAATAAAGCAAGCAAGGAAAAAAAAAAATCTGCGGCAGCTCCTTCAGACAGGCACTGCTATTTGCCAAGTAACTGGTTTCTGAAACAGCAGAGGGGCACGTGGTGCTGACCACCAGGGCTGGGCACCCCACACCAGCACGCACAGCTCACAACGCGCTCCACAGCCAGCAAGGGCAGGGCTGGCGGCAATGCCCGCCTCACCACCCGCTCTCCCCTCTGCCAGCCACGGGGTACTGCCACAACCCCACCCTGCCGGCCCTCCTCCAGCACCAGCAGCGTGTGCCTCCTGTCCACCACCCCGACTCCTTACCGACAACACAACCCACCCGGCCGCACGCTCCCCCACGCTGCGCCATGCCCGCAGGAGCTCAGAACCAACGCTGCCTGCACGTCCACACCTGCCTTTACTTACACTTGGACTCTCCAGGACTACAAACCTTCACCAACACGACCAGTCCTACATCCCGGTGCTCCGTGCCCCAGAAAGCAAGGACACCAGGAAGGATGAGGTGGTGTCACAAAACAAGGACCAACCAGCTCCATTTCTCCAGTAGCACAGCACAGGTGTGCAGCACAGCCCTGCCGGGAGGTGCTGAGGTGCTCCGGACAATCCCTCTGCTCCGCAGCTGCCCCCAGCGCAGCAGCTACCCCCATTTAAAACTTAAGGATGCGACAATGCTCTGGGGATTTAAAACACGTTATGATTTTTCACAATTAACCCCCACTTACAGCCCCTGCCTGTGAACTACGCATCATCCCATTTCATCCTCCAGCTGAGGCAAACACTTGGTGTCTTGCCCAAAGTCAGCATCAGAGCTGAAACGGATCTTTTGACTCCCAAACAAGCTCACGGTGTTAAGCTGCTTTTAACTGTCTCTATGGAAGATGAAAAACAGCAAGAAGAAAGGAACTGGGGAAGGAAGTATGTAAGACTAAAAGAGACAAAATTAACAGGAGAAAATTAAAGAGGAGAAATTTAGGCTCTGACATCTGAAGTAGCTGTGTAGGAGCACACGTCTGGGTGCTGCAGACCCAGCATCCACAAGAAAGGCCAGAGCACCCATTGCTCAAAGCCAGATGTGAAGGCGCTGACTGCAGCACCTCGGGGACACGGTGAGACTTGCCAGCCCCTGAGTCCCACCAGGCACCTTCACCTCCAGCGCCTGGGCCCAACACTGTCCTGGGCACCTGTGGTCCCCAGCAGCACTGGGGAGGGATGCCCTGCTCCCGGCCCTGCTCCTCCCCGTAGCTGAGGATGAATGACAGCGGGCCTGTACTGTGCTGGCGGCCGGGGCGCCTCACTCCGACACCAACAAAGCAGAAGGTTAATTTGAACCTCACAGCCCTGCTGCTGCGCGCTTGTGCCTCCTCCTCGCCCTCCCTCCCCGCTCTCCTTTCTGTGCAAAGCCTGACATCTACAGTTCTGTCTGGCACAGTCAGGGGCTGCGGTGGGAACCGTGCAAGGACACGGGGACGTGGTGGCCGCTGCCCTCCGCTCCCCGGCCTTCGCACACCCGCCTGGCACAGCACAAAGCAACCTCAGCCCGACCAGGGCACACGCACCACGAGCACAGACCGCCCGGCGGAACCGCTCCAGCGGCCAACGGGCACAGTGCCACAGCTCACCGAGACCGGCTCCTGCGCTGGCACTGACACCCAGCACCGTCCAACCCTGCGCACCCAGGAACCACAGCCCGGCAGCATCGCCTCTGCAGCCGTGGTGCAAGAACCTCCTGCGCCCCAGCACGGCAGAGCCCCTGCTCTGCTTTCGAGGTATCCAAGGGGCTGGGCACCAGCCTCTGCAACAACAGAGGTACAGCTGAAACGCACAAGCTGCTGTGCACAGCCTGAATCCAGAATACCTTCACACTGCAGGAGCAGGGCTGGTTTGCAGACTCTGCGGCTCTCAAACCTGTGCCTCAGACACCAAATAGCTCCGTGCACTTCCCCTGCTCAGTCTCCTGAACCAACCTTCAGGCCTGCTGACATGCTTTCTCACCACATGGTACCTCAGCAAACACTCCTTGGGGAGGAAGGATTCTGCACCATCTCAAACAACCTGAGATTGTTCGAGCTCAAACAGCCTCCGCACCCTCCTCACCTCCCCCTTCTTCACTCAGCTCCATTATAGCAAGAAGACCAAAAGCCTGTGAGCTCACCAGCAGACGTCAGAGCCACTCAGGAAACCCAGCGCCGGACCCAGCAGGATCAAGCACATCATTGCCATGTTACCCTCAGCAATTCCATTTGAGCGCTGAATTGGCACTGAGGGTCGGTCTGTTTGCACAGGGCAGCCGGTGGCAGCAGGGACGGAGGGTTAAACCTCCTGCTAACCCAAACAGGCCAACCAACCATTCTGGAGCCAGCCTGCCACCAGCCAGGAAAGCGTGGCTGGAAGCCCGAAGTGAGCCCAGGGCAGGACACGGGGTACTGTTGGGACCTGAGGGTTTGGAAATAACTCCCATCTTCCTTGGGCAGGGACCCAATGCTTCAGCAGGCAGGCTTGGCCATGAAAATGAACACTAAGAGCTAGCATGTTACAGGCCCTACTTTTCCCAGATACTGAGGCAGGTGGAGGATGGGAAAAAACCTAATACCAGAGCTGCCAGGCATATTGTTTGCTCCAGCATTACTGCCAAGCCAAGGAACCTGCACAGCTCAGCCCTCACCAGATTTAATACCTGAATGCCTGGCTGCCACAGGGCCAGCATCCTCATGTTCAGCAGTAACGTGCACCACACAGTTCAGAACACTGTGAAATACTTGTTTTTCAGGGGGAAAAAAGAAAAATACTGCTGGTCCTCTTTGCCTTTTCATAGCAAGACGCATGTTTGGCACTTGTGACATAATGAAATTACAATCACCAGCCAAGTGTCTCTCCCAGCAGCAAACTCAAGGGCAAAGCCGGGCGGCCGCAGCCTGCCAGCAGCACCCGCTGTCATGCCACTGTCCCTCCACCCCAGCAGCGCCCAGAACATGGTGGCAGCCACCAGCTGCAGCCTGTGTCCAACTCCCTTCCTAACATCCCCGACCAAAAAAATAATTTTGTGTGGGGACAAACTCGGACCGCGCTCACAGCCACCTCTGACACACACACAATCCACACCTGGCACTCGTACCCGCGCACAGCCAGCGTTGCTGTGGCGACAAGCACCCACCTCCCGTGCCGACAGATGGACACGTCTGTCCGGCACAGCCAGCAGGGAAGCGCTGGAAGCTCTGGCTTCTCGCTGGCGCGAAACCTCAGCAAGACCCGCAGCATCTCCGAGGGGAACGAGGAACGCAGGGGTGGCCGGGGCCGGTGGGATCCCCAACCCAGCAGCAGGACCACTGCCAGCAACGAGGGAAACCCGACTCATCCACCCCGTTTTGTTGTTTGGTTTTTTTAAAGTAGCTGGAATTTATCTATTTCTCCAATCCCTGCCTACGCACAAACCCAACCTCGGGAGCAAACAAAAATGCCTGAATCGCGGATCAGAGACAAAGCAGAAGGCGAGCGGGCGGCCTGCTCCCGCTGCCCTCACCTCACCCCTCGGCGCGAGGCGGTTATATTTAGGTACCGCCACGGTCTGCGGTGCCGCGGCCCCCTCGGGCACGGCGCAGAATGCAGATTTTCCAGACAACAGACCACAACAGCTCCGTCAAAACCATTAGAGGCTGCGGCGCCCAGGCCTGCGCACAGATGTTTTGATTCCCACTCTCCTGCCACGACAGCCCTCGACAGCCCCATCGCTGCTGCCATGCGCTGGACACCCAGTCTGAATTTTGCCTGTCGAGGAGGGAGGCGGGAGAGAGAAGGGCAGCCCTGCTCCCCAGAGAGGAGTTCCTCTCTCTGGTCTCCCCCTGCATCTCCCCATTGATGGACAGCCTCCTCCAGGGCTCCCAAGACGGCATGAGGGATGACCCACCCTTAGGGAACAGGAGCAGCGCAGAGGGAACAGCCCCCACAGGCACCTGCTGTGGCCCCGGGGGCCTCTCCCAGGCCGAAGCCCCCACAGTCATCAGTTGCAGGAGCCTGCGAGCAGCACAGGGGTCTGGCATGTGCTGGGCTGGAGGGACCTGTCACAACCCGGCTTTGTTCACAGCCCACTTCTCCTGCCAGCCGGACGCACCCACGGGTACACGGGCCCCAAATCCACACAAAGGCCAAACCTTGGCCGCGCTCTGATGAAGGGATGCAGGAGCTGTGAAATGCTCAGCCTCTCTCAAGCCTGTCCCTCCGGGATCGATCTCCGCAGCACAAACACACCTCCGGCCCCGGCAAGGCCGGCGCATGCTGCCGCCAGCACCCACAGAAGATGGTTGCCGAAAACTCTCCCACCGCAGACGAGAAAGCAACACTGGCAGGGAAATGCTCCCACGAGGGATCGAGCCCCCGCGGAACAAAACACAGCACGTGAATAAAGTTGATGTAAAAGCCCACTACCCCTTCTTCTGCTTCTCCACGCAACGTTTTTTTAATTATTATTACTGCTATTACTGTTATTTTGGAGAGCGGAAAGAGGTGTTAACAGGGAAGCTGACGCAGCCAGCTGTGCGTCCATCAGTCTGGGATTCAGCGATTCCTGCTGAAGCCGTTCAACCACTGGCCAGACCTAAAGCAAATCTGCCACTCCTGGCCTCTGGCACGACACCGACAGCAACTGGGGCGGGGGTCAAGGCAGGGAGATGAAAGAGGGACACACGCCTCCGCTTTTGTCAGAGCGGCCACCGCTGGGCCCCGGTGTGACAGCCACCACGACAAGGCCAGGCGATGGTGCCAGGCACACGGGGCCGCCCACACCGCCTTGGCCTGCCAAGCAGCACCTTGGCTCGGTCCTGTAGGATACAAAAGGCAGCGGCAGGGTGGGAGGGAGGGTCCGGAGGCTCTGCAGCAAAGGACCAGTGCTGCTGCGGCCGGCACCGCTGCGCGGGAGAGGGACTGGAGCCAACTTCCTGCTGCCCTCTGTTCCCAGAATGACCGCGTTAAAAAGAAAAGAGGAGAAAAAAATACAAATACAGCAAAGCAACTTCAGGGGCCAGATGCAGAATTTCATTCCCCTCTAATGTGCCTTTTCTTTGCTTTTGTTCCAGTCGAAGGCAGCCTGCGGAGCGGGACCGGGCAGAAGGCAGCTCAGGCAGCCGCACAGGAGAAAGCCCTCGACCGACGGCAGAGCAGAAGCCTGGTGAGCCCTGGGCCTGGCCGCAGGGCCGGCACTTCACGGTGCTGGGGAGCCCAGCGTGATCCTGCTGTGGGGGCCTGGGACACCCCCTCACCCCCCTCCCGGCTGCTCCTCGGCCCCCGCTGCCGCGGCAGCCGAAAAGCCACGCTCCGTCTTTGCTCAGTGCCGGACCAGACAGTGCTCCCTAATGAGGGAGCATTACAATCAGCTTGTAATGCTGAATTTTTAATGCTGCCGAGGGCTCTGTTACATAATAAAGGGGGGAACGGGAGCAGAGGGCGGCCGGTGGGGCAGCCCGATCCCCCCGGCCACGCAGGTGGTGGCCCCGGCCCACTGGCCACCCCTCGCACCCCCTGACCCGCCGCTTACCGCCAGCGCCGCAGGACAGGGCGCGCACGACGCCCATCGGAGCTCCTGCCCTGCCGGGAGGGTTGCACAAACTTTCCTCAAGTGCGTGGAGGGGTGATGCCAAAACGCTGGCTCCGCACTCTGCCGCGGCTCGGCCGGGAAATGATTTAAAAGCAAAGTTCACGAGCATGTTAACGGCATGCTCTCGTATGTCCCCGCACACACGGGCTGCGCTGCGCCGCTCGGTAATACCCTAAGACTGTAAATCTATAACCACTGCAATGATTTAGTGATTAAAAACATGATAACATATTGTGTAACTGCAAACCACAGAATCCCTGCCAACTCTCCTCCGAGATACAGGAACAAAAATACAGAAAATGTGTTGCTCGCAGCGGTCTTCCTAAACTCGATGGAAAGATTTTAATAATAATAATGCAAAAAAACCCCAAAAAACAAACCCCAAAAACAAAAACCCAACCCAGACATCAGAAGAGGCTGGATGTAAAGCAAGGCTAGAAAAAAAATATTTAAAAGATGGAATTTTAAATACGGATCTTGCTCTAACAAATTACAATCTAAACATGCCTCGCTTTTTTCTCTTTTTAAGTTTGTCGTAACTGGAATAACTGGTCTTGTGTGATGTCTTGCATATTCAAAGTGCTTTGTAATAGGATACGGAGACCAAACCTTATTTGCCTAAACTCAATGGGTTTTATTTTTTCCCCTCTCTCCCCCCCATTTCTTTTCCTTTTATTTTCCCTCCTCCCCCACTTTCTCCCCTAACAGGGGGAGGGTGTGGGGGGAGGCAAAAGGAAGCGAGGGCTTTAAGCTGTAAGGAAAATACCTGAAAGGGGAAGCTACAATCCGTAATACAGCGAGGAAAGCCAAATATTATACATATATTTTTAAAGGCAGCTATGGGAGTTTTGGCCTCTAAGCAGCCAACTTGACCCCATTTTCTCTATTCTCTTATTTCCTCCGTTGCAGGATTCCTGCACCTTCAGTCGTATTCGAACTCAATGTGACCCTAAGGAGGGAGTCACCGAGTCTCCAGAAAATTGCTCTATATTAAACAGGAGCAAGAAGAGGAGAAAGACAGACAGCCGGCGCAGAGGGGACACGGCTGTGTGAGAGTCCAGGACATACCGAGAGCAGCCACAAGCACAGCGGGAGAAAGAAATAGACCTTGCTCGGAACCAATTTTTGTTTGTTTGTTTTTTCAA
>WEIU01019436.1:445210-458339 GCA_013389925.1 Aegithalos caudatus
TGGGCTGGGCTGGGCTGGGCTGGGCTGGGCTGGGCTGGGCTGAGGGGAATGTCTGCTGCTTCAGGCATCTCATTCCCACCCCTCCTATCCCACGTGGCCGTGCATTAATGATGGGCACTGCTGGCAGATGGCAAAGTTCGAGCCGGGCTAATTAAACATACCGAGCTAATAACCTTCCATTTTGGGACTGGTATAATTCATAATTTAATGTATTGCTGCTGAGACATTAACCTTTCAATGACTGGCACAGTGCCCACAGCAGCCTGAGTGCTGACCATCTTTCAGGAAAATGAGTATTATTGTTAAAACAGGTATAAATCATTCATGGCTTCAGCTTTTGTGTCAAGCTGCACATGAAAATAAGTAGTAGTCTGGGTAATTTATTTACCTTTTGGTGGTTATTCTTATGATTTCATGATCATATTCTCTGATTCATAAACACTGGCCAATTGCCATTCTGTTCTCATTTTACCATTTCAATATTGCAGTGGTTATTCTGATTTCCATCTTTAACAAGTTCAAGACTGGTGCAGAGTTGCTTGATCCAGGCACAAACACAATCGCATTTCAAGGAGGAAAAACTTATTTTAAGCTAATTCCACAGTATTCGATGCCATTATTAAAGCTACCAACTTGTCACAGTTTATCATTTTGCTGAAAGAAGTGTTTCTTTGGAAACTGGTGCATAAACATACAGATTAAAAAACTTTTCAAAATTCTCCTTTTAGAGGCAGCTATGGAGGAAGCTCACACGTTCCTAAAGTGTTTAGTAAAGATCATGTCCTATCTCTTCCAATCAAACAGTGAACAAAGATGGCCCATGCTCAGTCAAAAGGGGAAACTATCTCTGTCTTTGAAGGCACATTAAAGATGAGTCTAAAATAATCCTAAGTGGATGATGAAGAACTAATCCATTTGCAAAATTGCTATTTTTGAAGAAAGAAGTTAACTAAGAAATCATCAAGAAGCTGTGAACGTCTGTCACTTTTAGTGCTTAGGATAATGCCAAGACCAGGACATCTTGGAGGCATAAGAGAACAAGGAGCAATATTAGCATTGCTGGTTTTAGGATTCTCCTCAGTACTTTATATGGTCACTCTCAGGACTATATGAACAGTGCCACAAGATAAAGCATTTGAACATGTTCATGGGGACGAGACTCAGACCCTCTTGGAACAGGAATTATTTGAGAGGTTGAGGTTCCTCCGGGCACCTTCTTCATACTGGAGTGTTAGTCCTGAGAACATCTCTTTTTCCCAGTGATGCAGGAGACAACCCGTCACTCCTACAAGTGATCACCTGCCTCTGTTAATCCATACCTGTGTCACCCGTGGCCCAGGGCCCAGCTGGTACACCCTCCCTTGGGGTTCTGAGATGTGTCATTGAACCAGAGGCACCTGAATCAAAACCTGGCAGCTCCTTTTTCCATGGACACTACAGTGTCCCTGCATTTCACTCCCTCTGCTGGCTCCAGTTATACATCAAATGAAGGTTTTGAGACCTGAAATTTCTTTAAGGTTGGGACATCTAAAATTAACCTGGATCTTCAGGCTCCAGGCCTGCCCTGCTGTCCTTTCAGGCAGCTGGCAGGGATGCAGCCCTTCCTGCTCCCAGCACAGCATCCCGGGCTGGGGACAGGAGCCTGGCACTGCCAGGCCTCCCCGTACTAAGTCTGAGTGGGAGGTATGCGGCTCCATTCCCCCCTGGAAGAGGGCAGGATCCCAGCTCACCAGGCTGTGGCTGCTGGGTGCAAGAGCTGTGTGTCTCTGCAGGTAACCCAGTCACTGCCCGTGCCCCTGCCCGCTGCCTTGGGTGCCTTCCCGAGGGAACTGGAGCCTGGCCTGCACGCATTTGGCATTTCCGGAGGAACAATCAGGACAGCACCACTTTTCAGGAACACCCCCCCTAAGGCTGAAGGACCAGATGTCTCCCAGGTGTGGACACGTGCTGGGGCTGGCACAGCCCCGTGGGCAGCCAGGTGCCGTGGCTCTGGTGGGCTGCTGGAGCCCGAGCCCTCTTGGCCAGCACTCCCACTCAGCCCTGCTGCACAGATGGGCCCTTACGCAACTTTTCTGCTTTCCAGTAGCCACGTGACTTTCCATGGCAGGAATTACTCAATGTGCAGTTCCTGTCTGAAGTGGCCCATCCAAAGTATTCAAAACAAGTTCTGAGCAAACCCCATCTCGAGGGTTGGTGTTGCCTTTAGGCAGATACTGTTGTTATTTCACAAGAGGGAAAACTGAGGAAATTTTTTTTTCTTTAAAAGGGGGCAGATGCTGCACACGTACAGGCACTGAACACCCTTGGTGCTTGTCTAAAGCTGAGAAGAAGCATTGAAAACACCTAGATGTGATAGAGAGGCTGCAAATTTGGGCATGAATCCCCCTAAACCATTGTGCTTTTTGCCACACACATATTTCCTTGCTATGGAAATGGACCTTGTACCTCATTGTTCAAATACTTGCCTGCAGTTATTCTGTATTTCAGGTTTTTGGTATTTCAGGTTTTTGGTATTTCCCCCTTGTTCACATGCCAGGTGGCAAACCCCAAACTGGAGCAGAAGTCACTTCCTACACTGTGGTTATATGAGAGTTAAAGTTCAGATTTCTAATTGCTCTCTGGAGGCCTTATTACTTGTTGATTAGGGTCTTTTGGGAACTGCATCAAACCTATAATAATAAACACTCATTTCACTGGAAGTTTGTAGCTGCCGTGGCCGCCCCACAGCCCTTGTGTAAATGGCACAGTACAAACCAACCAGGAAAGGCCTCTCTAACTTCTTCAGAGCCTTCCAGGCTGGACAGGTCTGAGCCATGGGCGTTTCCCTGCCAGATGGGAGCTGGGGCTGCATCTCTGGCAGCACCCGTGTCTGTAAGTGCCCCTCTGCCCTCTGCCAGCCCACAGAGCAGTGCTGTGAGTGGTGCCTGGGCAGGAGCCTGGCAGGAGCACATCTGTGCAGGGACAGCTGTTAGGGCTCCTTCAAACCAGTGACTAGTTCCCTAAATGCTGGTAGATTTGGGGACAGCAGTGAGTAAGGACTGCCATCACACTGTGGTGGCTGGTCAATGTTCATAGTCCATTATCTCCTGTCCTACTATGGCACCTGAACAGAACAGATGGCCTGAAGGTGCCATCCTGAAACCCAGGTGCTGTATGCTTCAGCAAAAGCCTCTGCTGTGTGAGGGTGCTGCTGGGGGAGGACACATTTGCTGTAGGAGCAGTTTCTCTGCGGTACTTTGGCACCATAAACCTCCTCCTCCCACAGGTACCCCTGGCCCCACCAGCCCCATGGAATCAGTGGGCTGATGCCCAGTGCCAGCCCAGGTCAGGGGTGCTGCTTGCTGCTGGAGCACACGGGGCACATGGGGACACAGCCCCCAGACCCCCAGCTGGGACACAAGAGGGTCTCCCCGTGAGGAGCGGCGGTGGGACAGCAGCAGATGCTGTGTGTCCCATCGATGCACGTGTTCCTAATTGCAAAACCTGACTTCTCGAGCGGTCCAAGGTGTCATTCCCAGACCCGGTGCTTTGGAGGTGCTTGTACGGCAGCGTTTTTACAGGCTGGATGTCCGAGGGGATGGGACGGGGAGCACAGTGTGGTCATGGATTGTCCGGGCAGGACAGAAGTTGCTGCAAGGCTGCTCTTGGCCAGTCTCTGGAGAAGGGCTCTCCTTGAAACCCCTGAAGGAATGAGGCCGAAGTAAAGCAGGTGTTCATCTCAAGTGGCTGCCTGGGAGAGCCGGTACCTGTTGGGAGGGGCGGATCGATGCGGGGCAGGGCAGCCATGCGTGAGCTGTTACACACTGCGGGTATTGATCAGAGCTCAGGCTGCCGATAGCAGCGCCCTGCACTGACAGGCCGAGAGAGGGAAGGAGGAAACAGCCTTCGCCGGTGGCAGACGTACAGAAGAAAGCCGATAAAAAGTCAATTCCACTTAACTGAATGGCTGCTAACTAAATATTTTTGGGGCCAGAGCCTTCCCAGATAGCAGCTGGAATGTCTCTGCTCCAGAACTGAGACATCAAGTGAGCGTGGCATCGACGGCTGAGATAAGAGGTGCTGTGATGGCCGGAGGAGCAGGAGAACCTGATGAGCCAGCCCTGCCTGCCTGCCCTGCACAGCCACACACCCGAGGAGAACAGAGATGTCCAGAACTGCTTTTCCCGGGCCCAATACTAAGATTGTGGACAGTGTTTCAGGCCGACTTTTAGTGGACTGGATCAGTGCTTAAAGCACCGAACGTAAAGTAATTCTCCAGCGGTTTGATTAATAGTGTCATAGTCATAGCTTCAGTTCAGGTTCAACCTTTTTAACGTTTTATTATTTTACAGCGTAATAAATCAGGGCGGCAGGAAAAGACAGATGCAGGAATGTCCCTGTCTCCCGGTCTGCTTGTGCAGACAATGGGTCACGGGATAACGGCTGCCAGGGCTGAGGCAGCTGATAGAAAATCTCCAGGAGAGGAGTCTGTACCAGAGCCAGCGGCCTCTGAGGAAGGAAGAGGCAGCTGGAAGCCAGTCAGCATGTCCTGTGGAGCTGGAGCACTGACCAAGGAAGGAGCAGGCCGGGGCTCCCAGGGATAACTGGGATGAGATGTCTCCTTGCTGACTCCAAGGGGGAAGGCAGCTGTGCCGCAGCACCAACTGTCCCTGGGCAAAGTGGGATGCAGCAGTTCCTCACAGAGCAAATGAGCCCCTTCCTGCCCTTCCAGCACCAGCTTGACCAAATCAAGCTTGCCACACCGGTCCTTTCTGGGCTTGCTGGTGCAGGAATGGACAGAGCTCCAGGACTGGCATGGGAGGCTACAGCTGAGGGGAAGGAAAGCTGAGCCGTGTAGGGCCACTGCAGGCTGCGGAGAGGAGAAAGCAGAAGCTTTGCAGCTCAGCTGGTGGACAACAATATAGATGATACAGATGAAAGAGAGAACAGAGATGTTTTTATGAGATCAAAAGAATATGAGAAGTACACGCAGAGGTTCATCTCTGACGGAGCTGATGGAGACACTGTGGTAACATGAACCTGAAACACGCAGGGGACGGGCCGGAGGTGGTGAGCAAACTTGACTTGTTAGGAAGGAGGGATGGAGGAAGAACAAGGGGATCTGAAGGGATAAAGAAGACAAATCAAATACTAAGAAAACTCCTAAGGTGTCTTTTTATGGACTGAAATGTGTGTGTAGCAGCAAAAAGAAATGGCTGTGGCAATCAAAGGAAGCAATGACAGAGCCTCAGAAAAGAGGTTTTGTCATTAGAATGGAGAGTGGAGAATGATCCAATCATTCAGAAATTGTGAAGGGTAAGGGAAAAACTGGGTCACAGTAAGAAAAACTTCACGGAAAAGTAACAAAAATCTAATAAAGGTACTTTGCTTCTCATATCACCTTGTTTGTTTTGTTCAATGAGAACCTCAGGACAGCACAGAGAGATGCAAATAAATTCATGTGTAACGTGGCAAGAACAAGTGAGACTAATGCTTGAAGTTTCTGCCCTGTATTTATAGGCTGCTGCTTATATTGCAGAGCAAAGCAAGCTGTATATTGAACAAACATTGCACTGTTTTCCATCTTTCTTTAACAAGAGTTAATTTTACTTTTAAATTTTAATTAGTTTCATGCAGAGGCCCGGCAGTCCCAAGGCAGAGGCACCACAACTTACAGGTTATTTGTCATCACAACTTCAGGACTGTTAAAAAGGGTGTAAGTTACAACCCAGGGACCGGATGACTAAAATATTGTCAGCAGCTGGACTTGGCACACAGTTATTTGTATTTGCATGTGCTGATGTCCAGGTGTTTATGAAACAAGGTCCTTAGTGCTGTCAGGGCCTGCCTGACACTGATACTCAGGTTTGTGGTCATGTAGGTGTTGCAGGCTGGACCACCCGGGCCATTGACACGGACAGACACTCTGACATCCACAAATCCTACAGCTGTTATGTACATGCTTTGAAACCCTGTGTTTACTTCTAGATTAATTTAAATAAAGGTTAACTGTGAGATTTAAGCCACTTTCTGACAGTGAACCTTCAACCACACAGCAAAGGCATTGTCACGGCTGGAAAACTCCTTCAGCCCGTGAGTACCATTGCTGGACAGTCAGTGTGGGATAGTTAAGGGAAGAAATCAGTTCAATATTCCAGTATCATTTCTGCTAAATTCTGTGCAATTCCAAACTAGACTGAAATCCAGCCTGTTTCACTCTGCTTTCCTACCAAGGCTACCTCCCTCTATTCTGGAATGTTTTAAAGATGACACAGTACAGGAAAAACTAATGAAATCTATTAGACTTCCAGTACAAAGGAGAAGAGATTTCTAAGAAATACTGCACAAAAAAAGTGCAGATTAAAAAAATGGAAGCAGCAGAGAACAGCAACTATGTGCCACAAAAAGATAAACACAAAAAGCTCTGCTCTCTTATAAGACACCCACAGTCTCCATCTGTCATCCCAACCCTTCCTCTCCCAACTGTTCTTAAATTAAATGAATGCTTCTAATGGGCGATTTTCTCATGAAAGCATATGAGAATTCATCCAAAGACAAATTAAAACAATGCTGTGGAATCAAACAATTCACCTCTCTCACAGGCTGCCTGGCTTCAATGGTTGCATTTACGATAGAAAAAAGCAACAATAAAACACCCGAAGAAAGGAAAACTGGCAAAAGAGCAAACCTGGCATTGACCACAGCCAATGCAAACACAGGTCACTCTCTGCAATCGTTCTCACAGTCCTACAGCTGAGACTAAAGGTTATTTTCCTCTGTATAAGAGACTCCAGTACACATCAGATTTACTGCTTCTGTCATTTGTGGGCCCTGCAGTCCAAACACCTCCCAAGGGATCAGCAGTGTTAAAACTACATGCTATGTTTTTCTATATGTAAATAAGCCCAGCTTCGGCTACTGTGTCTAAAGTGGCTTTAAAATGTATTTTCCTACTCAGCATGTACCATTTGAGTTGCTTTTAGCATCCTACACAGCATCCTATCCATGCTGGACATGAATAACATGTTCAGATTTTCCATTCTCACTTTGGTTTCTGCTCACCTGAATTTTGAGGTTACTGCTTAGTAACAGAATTCTTCTGTATTTGGGATGAATGCATTTAATTTCTGTCACTTGAGGCCTCAATGGACGTATTAGCAAAATTGCAATGAAACGTTTCTATTAAATTCAGGTCTGAAGGAGGACACTTGAGAAGGAAACAGATGTTAAATTCACACCCCATCAGCTGCCAGTGCCTCCTTCAAGACAGTCTCGGCTGTCTCTGTACTTCACTGTTTGCTCTTTGCATTCACCCCAGACAGTGTGATACCAAATGGTTTGGGTATTTTAGTTTTCTTAGCTAAGAGTCCCACTAAATTTAGAACTAGCAGCAGAAAGGAACTAAAAGGAGACTAGGCACCCCTGTGGCCCCAAAGGAGTTCCCAGGGCCAGAGCAGGCTGAGACTGGAAGCACCTGGGATGGGGATGTGTAAGCAGGTCCCGGGCCAGGGCAGTGTCCGTGCTGCCCGCACAGGGCACTGGAATGCTGGCTGGACAAACCAGGGGCTCTGTCATCGGCCCCCTCAGGCCTAGACTGTTCTGCTGCTGCAGGTGCTTCTCTCCTCTCTCTGGGTCTCAGCACCAGATCACAGTGCACACACTGCCAGTCCCCTTGGATTTCCTTCTCTGTTTGCTTTAATCTTTTGTGCTCCCTCCCTGCTCTCTCTGTCTTTGCACGATTCCTGCCCTCACCCTCTTGATTACCCAAGTCCCTGGGACTGCTGGAGCTCACAGCAGAAGGTACCTGACCCTCCCCAGACCCCCTGCTCTCTGTGATTCCTGCATGTGCTCTTTCACAGTTCCTCTTACTGAAGTCCCTCACTGTTGTACTTAACCACCGTGAGTGACAGAAATCCAATGCTGACCACTTCATTATGTACCGACCTTGTCCCCTGGCCTCCTGCCCCTCCATCTCTCTTGGGCAGTTTGCCCTGTGTCGTGAGTCCTTGTTAAAGGTCAGGACCCCAAACCATCAGCCCTGGTCGTGTTGTTTTACTGTATCACCAGAGAAATCAGGGCTGTCGGATCTCATTAGAGCCCTATTTACGGGCGGAGCGCCGCTCCTGGCGCGGGATGAGCCGCTACCTTTGAAACGCAATCTTCCCCAGATCAAACCAGCAGCACACAGGGATTATATTCCAGCAGTCAATCTCTCATAATCGCTCCCACCCTTATTGGCATGGCTACTGCAGGCCCTGCATGAGAAAGGAAATCCTCTTAAACAAATACTCTCTGCAGGAGTAAGACTGCTTCGCAGCGAAGGGGCGCAGGCCGTGGCCGCAGGGAGGGCAGGGCAGGTGGCCACGAGGGCTGGCCGGGAGCAGCCCGGTCACCAAGCCCCACGTGCAAACCAGGGACACACCAGAGCTGCTGGGAAGTGTGAACTGATCCTCTCAACGTGCCCCCAGACGAGCTGGGAGCTGTCACCACCGCGGCAGCGGGGAAGTGACGCCGCTTCCTGCGTGTGACACCGCAAATCGGCAGCAGCACTGCAAGGTTAATTATTCACAGCCTCAGAAAAACATCTTTAAATTGTAACTCTTATCAGCTTCTTCTCTGACGTGAGTATTAAGACAGAGAGACCCTTTCCCTCACGGATTACACGACAGTTTTCAGTCACAGTCATGACAGTGCACTAAGGAATTTCCAGAGGATATTGTCAGGTGGGTTGGGTGGTAAATAACATCATGCTCCACACGTGAACTGAGCTTTTAGAAGAAAGTTTCAGTGTGGCTGTTTCAGTGTGGCTGTGTGCTGAATTGATAATTTCCCCAGTGCACAATGCAGAAAATGATGCAAACCCATTACATGAATTCTGAAGACAAAGAGAAATCTCAGCTGCCTAAATGAGAATAAATCAAAAAGTAAACACAGAGGCTAACAAGAACCATCGGAATAACCCTGAGAACCAAATCCCATCTAGGACAAATCCCTGTACAACATGGCAGGACAGAGGAGGCAGCACGCAAAACTCGCAAAATACAGACATTTCACTTGAATGAGAGTTCTGTAACAATTGCCTTTTGGGCCACATGAGCTCTGAGTTGTGCAGGGTGACACCTCATGGTTTTTCTAGAAGAATTTATAGTATTTCAGCATTCCTTGCCTGAAAAATTCCATCTTATCAGACGATGATGTTCCTCCTCCTCAGGATAAGTCGAGCTGATGTGCACAGGGAGGTGCTGCTAAAGCCAGCAGCCCATGGATGGAAAGGGAGCCACTATGTGAGGAAAGAGGGGCTAAAGGAACCATAAGGGCAACCAAGCCTGGAGGCAAGGTTTGGATGAGTTTTTATGCCACCTTCTTGGGGGTTTTGTTATTAAATTTAATGCCTAGAAAGAGGATAAAGTTAGATGTTGTACAGTGAGAGGATTATCTTTGTATGGCAGTCTGGGAAAGGCACAGCTCACATGCAGTCCACAGCAGAATTTTGAAAAATCCTTCTTCAAAAAGTATAAAAAGAGGAAAAACTATGAAATCCTCAACTAGATGGAAAAAAGAGAAGATCTTAGCAAGTCTAACAGACAGCCCTAAAACCAAAGCATATAGGCTTGATATAACTTACTAGAGTGGCAGGAGAAGGCAGTATCTGCACAGGAAGAGCGAAGTTATACAAGAGGAGGATTTACCAGGAGCTCAAAAACCTGAGAATATGGTCCAGATTAAAGGGAACTCGACACCTGCTTTGCCCAGTTCTGAGCCAGGCAGAAGCAGCTGCATTTTTAAAAGAGTGTGTAAAAGAGGGTTCTGACACACACGAGAGGTGAGATAGGGAAGAGCCTTAACCAAAACCAGCGACGTTTTACTCCAGATTCTCAGGCAACTGGGAACGAGAGGATAAGGTTACCACACGTGTTAAAAAGCCAGATCTGCTTTCTTCTAGGTCACTAATTCTGATATTTTTGCATCTATTTGGGTCAGCAGGGTCATAAAATATGACCTTTCCATTTTGCAAAGTTTCTTCTAAATCATTCTCTAAGAGCTCCTTTAATGTGTTCTTACCCAGAGCAGTGGGGCTGGCTCAGCTGGGCTCCTTTTCCATTCCATGCACAGTTACAGACATTTACTGCAAGGGCCTGTGATGCTCAGTAGGGGAAGAAGAGCTAAATTAGGCTAAAGTGTATTTTAATTTAATACAACTTTTGGTAATACTGAAAATAGACATATATGTGACGTTGTTTAACATTTCAGTATTTGCTTAATTAGCAGTTGCCTTTGAGAACAAGTCACTCTTGGTGAGGTGAGTGGTTCCCTGGGGGGCTCCAGAAGGGGTTTCTGCCCAACGTGGGTGCTTCCCAAAGCTCCTTCTCTGTGTGGCCACACTGCATTTGCTCATTGGCTTCAGCACTGAAACTATCTGTCAAGTCCAAAGCAGAAACAGAGTTTGAAAGGCAAACATGATCTGTGATCAATATCCTAACAAATCCAATGGAAGCCCCAGCTCCCAAAGGGTTAATCCAGAGAAGAAAAGGCATCCACATGTTTAGTGAGCTAATGTGTTTATTGACTGGGAGGCCTTCAAGTCTTCAACAGGGAAAAGCTCTGATAAGTGACTGGAAGTTCGAGTTAGACAACCCGGTTTGGGTGGAACTTGGGTGGAACAGGGTCACCTTTTCCAGCTGATTGGGGTTTTAGGCTTCTGGGGGATCATTCCTGGCGTGTCCTTTGGCAGGGGGTCTGCACCTTCCCCGAGTGAAGCCCACTGTGGAACAGGGATGTTCCCATAACAGGGAGTGTCCAGGCTGCCTGCTATGAGCACAGCACAGGTGCCTTGTCCCAGGGAAAAGTGCTGGGCCAGGTCCCTCCAGCATCTCACATCATTGTTCAGCATGTTTGAGCCCGGACCTGGAGCATGTTGTAATCCTCTGCCCAAATCCTGCACCCAGCTCCTGGATGGACACTCCTGATTCCACTGGGGCATTCTGAAATGTGCAACAACTCCCTGCTGAGAGCTCCACCCTGCTCCGTGCCTCCCCTGCCCAACCTGCAGCCACTCCTTGCTTCCACAATGGTGTGTCCCGTGCTGTCATCAGGAGAGCTGCCCACCCACCAGCCTGGTGGCCAGCCCTGGCCAGCCCTGTGCTGGGAGCTGCACTGGCCCACCTGAACCCCCCGTGTCCACCCCGGGTCAGGGTGGGTGTCTGCCTGCTGACAGAGCCAACACTGCCCTCAGATCGCTGGAGGGAAGAGACAATGCCCCCACCAGCCGTACCCCCGGGATATTGGGCT
Source organism: Aegithalos caudatus (assembly GCA_013389925.1). NCBI lineage: Eukaryota > Metazoa > Chordata > Aves > Passeriformes > Aegithalidae > Aegithalos > Aegithalos caudatus. The sequence goes on from WEIU01019436.1 coordinate 456,479, forward strand.
CTATTGGAAACCTGACAGCCCAGGAGGTGATGGAAGTGGCTGCTAGCAGCTGGAGAGCTGGCTCCAGGGCCCCACGGAGCTGGGCCTTCCCCAGGGATGCATGCCCCAGGATGAATCCCCAGCCTGCAGGCTCACCCTGCACCAGTCAGGTGCCGTTGGCTGGGACCAGCTCGGGGCTGCCCTTCCCAGCCTGAGCAGAAACCCCTGGTGACCCCACAACGGCCTGGTTCAGGCACTGTGGTGGTGACTACAAAGGTGTATTAGGGGATATTCCTTATGGATCTCTGTTGTATTGGAAAAAGATTGTAACCAAACCATATACATCCCATTCCCACATTAGTTTAAGAGATTATAATAAGATAAATTAAATTAAAGGTCCATCTAGCCAATGTCCTGTCATCAACGGGACCAGTAACAGTCCTGCAGACAGGAGTGTGGAATCAGTGGGCAGACAGTGCTGCCATCACCAACAGTTTCAGATTAAAGGACGCTCTGAACGACAGGGATGTCCCACATTTCAGCAGTCCCCAGGGGACTTTTCTCCCAGGAAGCTTTTTAGTTGTTCCTGCACACAGAGGTCATCAGGAAATGCCAGTATCCCAAGGGTCTGCTCAGGAAACAAATACCCTGGAATATTGTTCCTTCTAGGTCTGCCAATCTGGTTGGGAATATCTGAAGAGGTGGGTGAGGAGCAGCACCACCACAGCCTCAGAGTGAACGGGCAAAATGAATTCTGGCACCTCTCCCAATGAAAGGCCTGAGTTAGAAACTTAGGGATGACACAGATCCCGCAGGAATCTTCTGCAGAATGCCATCCTGAGGCAGGGTGGAGACAGGCTGGGCAGTGAGATGTGCAGGCAGAGGCTGGGCACGGGGAGCCAGCCGAGGCTGCTCGGGACCCACAGTCTCCCCGGCTCGGCAGGGCTGGCTGACCCGGCCATCACAAGGAGCCACGGTGGCTCTCCGGCTTCTCCTCACCTTCATTTGCATATTCAAGGATCGCCGATGTCTGGCTGTCAGAGATGGTGACAGTTGGGGGGGTTTTTTAGCTTTATCAAGGGGGATTATTTTTAACCCAAATTATTTTGCATTGTAAATGTTTAAATCCACATCAAATCCAGATTAATGCATAAAATAGTCCAAGAGGGTATTTACTGGGGGAAAAAAATAACAATAAACCAAATTATTATGGCTAGCTTCCATCTGAAGTGCTTTAAAAAGGGGAAAGTCTGAAATTTTGGCTAAAATATCACTTCAAGGAGAATATTGAAATAAACCTCTCTGCAGAACGGCACAAGTTTACATACAAACTGGAACCCTCGGTACTTTTTCACAACATGACTGGAATTAATAATGCAGATAAATCCTAAATAAATCAGGATTAGTGTTAACTACGTCTTGAGGTTTAATACGCTGTAGGAAAATGAAAGGGGGCCGGCGGGGGAGGAAGGAGCTTTGCCTTAGAGCTGCGCGGAGCAGAGCCCGGAGGAGGCCGGCAGCCCCCGGCCCGCCGAGCTGGGCAATCAAAGCGCCTCTAATCGCCGCTCCGGGATGTGTTCAAAGGATCCGGGCCTGCCTCGGGTCACCGGGGAAATGCGCTCCTGGCCCAGGGGGAGGGGTGTCTCGGATTTTTGGACAGCCCGGCTGTTTGGATCTGGTTGCAGGAGGTCAGCCGGATTGCAGTATTTTACCGTCTTATCAGCAAAAAGATTAAATTTCCCTTCGTGGTTAAAGAGCTCAGCTCCGCTCTGAAGGAAAATATAAATAAAACTGCCAACACAATCGCCCGAGAAAAAACCTGTGGCAGCGCGTCGGGGCTGGGGAGCAGCTTCCCCAGGGCCAGGGTGTCCCTGCCGTGTCC
>WEIU01019436.1:458421-498040 GCA_013389925.1 Aegithalos caudatus
TGTCCCAGCCATGTCCCAGCCATGTCCCAGCCGTGTCCCAGCCATGTCCCAGCCATGTCCCAGCCATGTCCCTGCCATGTCCCAGCCGTGTCCCAGCCATGTCCCAGCCATGTCCCAGCCGTGTCCCTGCCATGTCCCAGCCATGTCCCTGCCGTGTCCCAGCTGCTCCCAGAGTTGTGGCCCGGCCAGCACGGACCGTCTCCTCCTATCCTCTGCTCCTCCCCACGGAACAGGGGCTGATGAACCCTCTCTCTCTGATACTAAGGAAGAGGGTTAAAATAGTTACATTTGTTTTCAAAACCCCAGAGGAGTAGAAAACTGTATCTTGTGTTCACTTTGTTTCCTGGGAATTCAATCTCCCTGTTCTGGTTCTGTCCCTGCACCCCTGTGTGAGGACACCTGCTCAGAGCCACCCTGCCTCTCCCAGGTGTGGGACCGGGATGGAAACTCTCAGAAATCTGCAGCATTCTAGGAAATCTCATCTCCCATCTGTTTCCTGTTCCTCTTTCAGCACTTCCCCCGAGCTCACAGCAGCTCTGGGGCTCAGACGAGCTGGGGGCCAGGTTCTCACCCGCCCTGTGCCACAGCTCATCACCTGTGCCAACGGCAATAAATCCATCACAACAACAATCCCACAGGACACGTGCCCTTGCCTATATGTGTATGGCACAGACCTGAACACAAGCCCGCCTATTGCCTAAAGCAGCCAATTTGCAAGACTTCAATGATATCCTGTTGTTTTAATGTGGAATATTTACCTATGATTAAACATTGACCAGCAAGCAAACAGAAGAGGTTTTCAATAATTTTTCAATATTTAAGAGCTGGAAATGACCCTGTTTTATATCACACAAAGCAAAGTGCCAGCAGTCAGTAGTGCTGGAGTTAGTTGTTGGGGTTCTGAAGCAACACCTCCTCTAAGAGTGAGTCTGTCTCTGGTCTCCACGGGAACAGCCCTGTAGGTCTGTGTCCTAAACGAGAGACCTGAAATGACCCTGGTGACACCCCCTGGCAGGCCCCTCTGCATGAGTCAGCACATTCTCCTCAGTGCCACTGGAAACTTCAAAAAAAGTTAGAAAGAAAATAAGCCCCAATGCTGCCTTTTTTTTAAAGGGAACGTCAGCATAGGTCTGAGGAGGTAAAGATGAGATGCACACGTAAGAATTCCTGAGACACCTCTGATTGCTCCAGCTCTCCCAGAGATGACCCTGATTCCACACAGGAATCAGCACGGTGCCCACCCAGGGGTTCTGCTGTCCCAGGAACAGCCCCAGTGGCACGAGCCACCCACAGACTGCAGGTAACCTTCAGGTGGGTTTGGATGGACCGAACCCAAAGGATGCTGTCCAGCAGCTGCAGCACTGCCTGGCCCCAAGGCAGGACAAGCCCTGGGACGGGCTCACAGGGCTCAGGCTGCTCATCAGTGGGGGCACGTGGTTATCAGCTGTGTAATGCTGAGACCCTCCAGTTCCACACTGCACCAACCCGTCCACAAAGCCAAAATCCCTTCTTTGGGCTGACAGCAATGTTTCAGCCAACACCCCCAGGCACGGGGCTGTGCTGGAGCAACAAACCAGCTCCCTCCTTGCCCAGTTCCAACAAAACCCGTGCCAGAGCAGTGGGGCCTGGGGCAGGGCCCTGGCACTGCTGGCTCTGAGTCAGGCACACGGGTCCTGTCCATCCCTGCCCTGTGTCCAGCCTGGGCCACCAGCCCCGGCTTCAGCTGCCACCAGCAAATATTCCACAGGCTCAGGAACCTTGCTCCAGCCTGCCTGCTGCAGAGAAGTGTTTCTGGAGGTTTGACCAGGGTTCTCAGTGTAAATGTCCAGAAACCATTGGATATTCATAGAACACAGGAGCTGGTTTTATACTGTCATGTTTAAATGCTTGGGTTTTGCTTTCAGCCATTTCCAGTAGAAGAAAAAGGAAAAAAAAAGTCCCAAAGGGAGAGGGTGGAAGGTCACTGAGAAATTGATGTGACTTTTGCTGTGTCCACTGCCATAATGGGGCCATGTAGCATTGGCCCCTCATCCTACTGAGCAAACCCTGAGTGGATTAAATGCACATAGTGACAAGACTGGTTATATTTCTTTAAAAACCCACATAGTTCTACTCCCATGTGTTTGAAAGGAGTAGATCTCCCAGACCTAAAGACACCTGTGTGGAACAGAACAAATAACCTGAAAACTCCCTGTGAAAACCAGCCAAAATCTCAGGACGATTCATTTGGTGCCCCAAAAGCTGCAAATTTCTCTTCACAAGGAAGTTTATACATCTCTTTTAAAAGAGGATATGAAAGAAGCTATAAAAAACAGGAATCAAAGTACAACAAATTAAACAAGGAAACATCTGTGACGATCAGTATGAGCCAAAGCTGATGGGTGTGAACAACTTATAAGAAGAGCCAGCTGTGTCAAGCATTACCCATAGAACCCCCACAAACAATAAACCTGAGAGTTCTGAAGTTCACCTTTGATACGATAAATTCAAATAATTGATTATTATGTGCAATAATTAACCATTACTAAACAGAGAAGGGAAAAATGTCAATAACTGTGGAGTAAAACATTCCCAGTACACATTTGTAATCAAAGTGGTTGATGTAAATATATAATCAAGGTCATGTAACAGTAAAGGTGTAGGTTAAGTAGCATCTGTTAAATATAAAGATTTTTAAATCACCAACTCTGAACACTTGTATCTAATAACTTTAAAAGAATCATTTGGAAACTCTTCAAAAGCTTCTGGCTAATCCTTAATATGTCTGTGAGAAATGGGAAAGTCTCTGCAAGGCTTGGGAGGAGCTTTGGTTGCAGGTCTTTTCGAAGTACACAGGATTAGCCTGAGTGTGCAGTAGGAGGTAACCCTGGTCGTGTGCCAGCAAGGAGATGAAGGATGGAAACGTGCTTCACGCTGATGGCATTGCTGGGTTTAATTTTCTCAGCAGCTTTCACTGTGGACTCTTAGATCACCAGATCTCACTTACGGCAATGTTGTAAAGCCCTGGTTTCCCAAAGGAGAGCTATGAGTACAGCTTCCAGCCCTCCATTTGGAACTGGAAAACCAAACACTTCATGGGATGACTCTTGCCTACGGTACATGAAGCAGGTGGAGGGCTGACAGAAATGTCCAGGAAGGGCAGGCAAAGAGGAATGACTCACTGGGATGTTACCACCCCGGGAGCTGGAACCCTGCCAGGAGCCTTGCAAGGGGCTCATGCTCGGGGCTGCCCATTTGGTACACGGCCAAGAACCTGTTATCTCTCACAAAGGAAGGACTGCAGTGCTCCCCTGCAGGTGCCCAGCATCCACCGGGGTCCTTGTCTAAGGCACAGAAGTTTGAGCCACCAGGTAACACCAACTGCCTGAAAATCAGGTCCCTTTGCAGCATTTAATGCTATACACACAAAACTGTGAATAGCTTTGGTCTGCTGACCAAAAGGTCAGTTTCTAAACAAAGAGGTACAAGATGGCAGAATTCAACTGAATTCTGAACTAAAATGACAGCAAAGCTGCTGACATACAGAGAATTGGGAAAATAAATAAGTCTTCAATAAATTAATATACAAATAACAACTGACTCTACAGCCACCTTTCATAGGAGAGGAGGGACATGTAAAGGACCATGGAAAGTTTGTTTTCCTATGTCATTTACAACGCAGTATTTAAATTTAAATGATCCTTTCCTGTGCACACTGGTCATGAGGTTATGGTCTTCCTCTTCCTCATCTCCTTACTTCTGTGTTTTTTTCTACCATCAGTTTTATTTGGACTTAAGCTAGACAGTATTATTTATGGAATAAATGTCAAGTTTTCTCATGAGCTTAGTGGCAAGCAGCACGACAACCATGTCCTGGTGTAGATGCTATTGACATTAAAGTAGGATGTAGTAGTAGTAATCATAATAATAATAATGATGATGAGGTCAAGGCCCTCAAGTGAGGTCTCTATCATTGCAAACCATAACTTACAAGTGCACACCAATGTTACACCACTGCAAGGCACAGTGTTCTTCCTGGGGCTGGACAATTAAAACCAATCATGTGGTCAGTCCCAGGAAAAACAATCACAAACAATCTGTTATTATCTAATACATCCCTAACATGTCTCTGTATGTAGACGTGCATATATCCTGGTATTTCATAGGGAGTGCATGGAGAAAGCCAGGGCAACACTCGGTGTTCCCTTCTTCCTGAAGTGGTTAAACCAACACTGATGTTCTTGGTACTGGCTGATTAATCTAAGCAATTTTTAATAAAAGAAACACCACCAAATAAAATAAAGAATAAAGAATCCTTTCCCTCCGCCTCACATCATGTGGCTGCATCCTCCATATGGCCAGAAGGAAAAGCCATCTCCCATTTGCCCACCAAACCACATATTTAATCCATGTGCTTATGTCAAACTTAATTACAGCACATTTGGCATAAAATAACAATCCACATCCTTGGAGAGGGGAACTTAAGTAGTTAATATGTGTGATTGAATGAAAGTGCTTTGCTGAATGTTTATGAGAAACCCAAGACAGCCAAATGTGGTGATAGTTTAACCATTTAAACACCAGCTCTCCTGCCCTGCCTGGAGCCCCGGTGCCCGTGTGGCACCTGCCCAGCCAGCAGAAGTGCCCTGCACACACCTGGCCAAGCCTCACCCAGCAACTCTCTGGCCCCTAATAACCCACGTGTTGCTCTGAGAGACAATTTTCCTGCAAATCTTCCTGCCCTTTTCTCTTATTACGTGCTTTAAAAAGATCTTGGGGCTTCTTTCTTATTTTGATGCCAGTTTGTAGAACTCACTGATCTCCAAAATGCAAATTTCCTCTCTCTGTATCCTCCAGAACCTCTAAAGGAGCAGCCCTAAAACCTGGCAAGTGGTTCTGGATTTATGCTCAATCAGAGATTCACTGGGGAGATAAGGACAGAATAAAGAAGGACAGGATGCAGAAGTGCTCCAGGTCCCACAGGGTCAATCAGCTGGTGTGGCTGTCCAGGACAGAGCCAGAGAACTCCTGGCCCTTGGACTGTGTGACACCCCAGAGCCTCAGGAATGCTGCTCCTGGGGACCTGTGGAGCACAGGACAAAGGTGCCTGCTGGCTCCAGCTGCTCCCTGGCCCATGATGCTGGGAGATGGAGCCCAGGGAGACTCAGAGCACACCTCAGGAGCACTGGGCAGGTGGAGGGAGAGGAGGGACTGCCTGGTAAACAGGATCTGCAGCAACTGCATAAGGAGATGGAGGCAGGTCCTGGTGAGGCCACACAAACAAATCATCAATGAAATCACTCAAAAAGTGGTACAGGGGCCCAGAGAGGCTGCTGAGGTTTTAATGCCCAATGGAGAGGGCCCTCGGCAGCTTGATTTCTGCCGGCCTTGCTTTCAGCAGGGTTTGGACAAGGTGACCTCCAAAGGTCCCTTCTCACTCAAATTACACCCCAATAACCGGGAAGGGCAGAAATAGGGGGTCACTGCAGTCAGCGCCCGAGATCACAGAGCGCGAGTAAAGTTCCCGTGTGAGAAGCGGTGTCTGTGCAGAGAGCAGGGGAAGAATGAAAAGTGTTCAGCAGTGACCTTGCTACAAGGAGCAGGAACAAAGAGGAAACAGCTGAATGTGGTGCGGGGGTGACGAGCCCTGGTAATGGCCTGCTCCTGCTCCCAGACAATGCGCATGGAAAATCTCCCATTAACTTCGGTGACACGGCACCAGGCTCTAAAAGAGCAGGCACTAAAGTGGATGACAGTGTCAGAAAAGAGAGGAGGAAAGAAGGAAAAATTTGAGTTTCACTTTCATCATGCTGAGTATGAGTTCGCTGCTGAAATTCTGCTATTCCCTCTTTCAAAAATGAACATAAATATTTTGCACCAAACACAGAGGAGTGGCTGGAACTAATCCACTCGGTGTCTTTAAAACAATGGCATAGTTTTCTTCTTGCCAGAGATTAATTCTTGATGCTTTATCAGTGTGAGTCGTTCACCCTGCACTGGATATATAAAAACAGTGGTAATACCTAAAACCCATGACATTGTGTGCAAAATCCTACAGAATGCCTGCTGTACACTGATGAAACTGAGTGTGTAAATACAGTGGCTTCTACATCACCGCTACCCTGTCTCTACTAGCACAAAATAAAGTTAGTTTGCACACTGACTGAGAATATTTATATGTAGAAGATACACATACAGAGGACAAACAGGTGATGGAGTCTTTGATAAGTAGATGTATATAATACAACCATATATTCCTGTGTTTAGAAAAAAGCACATGTTGAAGAAAGTGCAGTTTCTAAAAACCTGTGCTTTTAGTTAGGGTGGCAAAAACACTGTCCAGACTAATATATAAATTGGGGAAGGTTATGAGAAGATATTAGTGAGATTCATCAAACACCTTTGGGGCAGAGCTGCTGTGTAGCCTGGACCTGCTGCTCACTGCTGCCACTTGTTCTGTTTGCTGCGGCATTTTGGGTGGTTTGCGCCTTATGAAGAAGTAGTGGCCTTTTGTTTGGATCCAGGGAACAGAGTCCCTCCTGCCAACACAAACCAAAGATCCACGAGTTGGGATCCAGCAGTGCCTGAGCCCTTGGAAGCGAGGGCAGCCCTCGTCCCCAGTGCCGTCCCATGCTCCTGAACCAGCGGTGCTCCAAGGCACGGGATCCAGGCACGACCCCAACTCACTCCCAGGTGTGGTCCCCATCCCACAGAAGCCCATGGCTGCCCTGGGCCCCTGCAGAAGGTGTGTTCTGTCCTAGCCACCACAATTATTGATTGCAGGCAGGAGAGGAGCCGTCCCAGCAGCACCCAGCCCCGGTCAGGGCCGTCCCGGCGTCTGCCAAGCGCGGTGCCCTCTGCCCCTGGGGCTGGACTGAATTCCCCTTCCCACGTCTGCTTGACAGCCCTGTCTGCTCGCAGGGACCCAGGATTCCAGGCAGAGCTTTCCCATGCCATCGTCCCTCAGAATAGCTCTGCTCCCTGTATTTTTAGCAAGGCTCAAATGGGCCGATATGTTTGATTTTCCACTGTTTCCACCCAGCTCGAGTCCTGCCTGCCACCCTGTGTTTCTAGCAGCGTGTCTGGCCGCGGCGCACGGCCCGGGACACGGGCGGAGGAGCTGGGAGATGGTAGCTCGGGCAGCAAGAGCTGCTTTGCATGCTTGGAGTTGTACAAAGCTGATTTTCTGAGAGAGAGAAAGACGGAGAAAGGGGTTTCTGTAAGTAGCGGAGACAATGAGAACAAGGCAGGCACTATGCCAAGCACGGGAGGACTGCCAAAACACATATCATTAGCTTGGGCCAGCTATAAGCAAGGAAATGAGAAACATATGTTGGAGAGCAAGGTTAGGAGCGAGGGACTATGGGTCAGTGACAGTCGTCCGAAAACTTTTCCCTTGTTCTTCAGCTGTGGCCCGCCGGTGTCAGATGTCACTCTGACAGCCTTCATTTCTCATGACGGCCGGGCTTATTTTGGCCTGCTTGTTTTTTGTTGTGTTTCTTTCTTACCCTCCCCTAATGGGAGTTATTGAGAGGAAGAAGAGAACAGACAAGAAAGACTTTGCCATTTTTTTTTTCCCACAGTTATGGGAAAATAACCTTGTTTTCTGTGATATTCTCTGAAATCCTCACCCTTTATAAAATAACGGTGTCTCAGGACTGGGATTCTGCCTAGACCTGGTGAAAAGAAAAGGGTGGGTAGTGTATTCTTAAGCACTTCTTGATGTTCTTTCTTAAATATAATTAGATGCACCTCATTACCTCAAACTAAAGGCCTTTTGTACTTTTTCAGGGCTATGCTTCCTGAAAGCCAAAGCATGCCACAGCTTGCAGCACCCACTCTTATTTTATAACATGAAGTGTATTTTTAACATTTTTCCTCTTTATCCAGGCTGTTTGCAGATTATTTCATTTTTCCACACAGGCTACACCCAGATGATACGTTCCTCACTGACATTTAAGGAAGAGTTTGAAGTTCCCACTCCCTGTCCCGGCATCATGATGTCTGTTTTCCCTTTGATGGAGCTTACACTAGAGAGTGTCTCAAAGAGCACTGCTGCTTCCCTCTCTAAGCTGAACTATTCCCAGACAGAGAAGATCCTAACAGGAATCTCAGACACCATCCCAAGAGATTCTGTTTGACTGCTGTTCCAGCAGACTGACCCCGATGGGCCCCTCTGTTCCACCAGTGCCATGCTGGGGCTGAGCACCCTGTAAAACATCAGGGGGCCTCGGGTTGGAAATGTACAGGAGCTTCATTTGTTTTGGGGCTCAGAACTGTGTACAGAGAGAAAAGAAAGGCAAGGATGCAAGGAGAACTTCATCCACCAAAAGCCAAATGCCATTCCTCATGGATGGATGGCCCTTGCCCTGACGGGAGATGCAGGATCATGGGTGGACACGATGGGGTTGGGTCCCCACTGCACAATGGCATCTTTTATGCCTAAAGGTTTGCAAGAAACGATTTAATTCTAATGTCTTTAATTGCTTTCCATGCACTAAAGCCTGCTCTGGGAGCCTGGCGGTCCCGGCAAAGTCGCTGGGGGAAGCTGGGGTATCAGGTTTGGAGGGAAGCAGGTGAGATCCAAGATGAGGTTTCAAAGGAAAAGGGAGATGAAGTAAAGGTCACCCAGGGACTCCCTGCAGGCAGGGACCAAGGTCGGGTGGGCAGTGGTGAGGGCAGGCGTGGGCTGGGGATGGCTCTGAACTCTTGCTCCAGCCAGGGTTGCAGAGTGACAGACCTCTCATTTCCAAGCACTTTAACTCCAACTTTGAGGAAGGGCTGGCACAGCACACAGCTACTGACACTTGTTTTCTCTCAGCCAGTAAGTTAAAATGCTCAGAAATAATATTTCTCCCTGCCTGTTTCTGGAGCCTGGGCTGGGCAGCAACAACAGCAACAATCCTTACAGAGTCCTTCCTGCCCATCCCCACTCTGGAACACACCTGCAGGAGAATGCTGAAGAATTTGCTATATTAACATACTCTGTAAATTTGATATCTTTAATTTTTAATATCCCATTAAAAAGATTTGCTGGCAAATGTGTACTCTTTTTATAACTAAAGGGAGGAAGCCGTGCTGGCTGCCACCTTTCAAATACCTCTACTTTTCACATGGCCCTGACTTGTAATATAAGATGATCCAAGATGAAATGCAAGGTTTAAACCGAAATTGATAAGCCAGGGTGCTTCAACTCAGAGTGCCCAACCACCTTGACCAGCACAGACCCTGGTCACTCCCAGTCATCACGGCCCAGAAGAAATCACTCATTTATAACTACATGCAATGTTCTAGGGGCCAAAAAGCAATACAGACCATAACAGTGATACCCAGGATTATTGGGAAGATGTGTATCCTCGTATGGCTGCGGCCATCCAGACACGGCTTCATGGCCCTTGTGTTCTGAAAAAGCTTCCTCAGGGATCCAGGTGTTCCTGAGGCGTTGGCTGCTGGCTCCTGGCTCGAAGGTCAGTGAAGATGTTACTTGTCCCATGGCTGTAGAGGTGCAGTCTTTTGCTCGTGGGAGCTCACTGACCTGTCACCCTGCTTGCCCAAAGGGCCACCAAGAGCCAGAGACCCTGGCTGGGAAAACCAGCCAGGAACCAGCCAGGGGAGGGAGGCACAAACCCAGAGAACTCCTGTCTGTCTCCAAGTGCCCAGATTACAATGATGTCAGTGCAAGACAATACCTCAAAAGAGATACAGCTTGATTAAAATTATAGACTCCAGGTAGAAAACATCTGAGCAGAACCAGGAATATGGACTAAGGAGACCAAGAGAAAGTGTGTAGCAATAATTACAGTAAATTTCTGGTTTTTCTCTGCTTTGAGAAAGGGTTACACAGAATTCCTCAGGAAGCATAGATGGACGCACAAGGACTTTCATGTTTCTTTGGATTTGTCCACAGAGCTGAAACCATCCAAAGAAGATAATTTCTTTTGACTTGTATTTTTAAGGTTGTTTTTATTTCTGTAATTAATACGACAGGGTGGTAATATTTAATGTGTCTTATATTTTTATCTAATTAGCTTCCCCCCCAGGCAGACTTGAGGTGACAATAAAGATGTTTTACTTGGTGCTTGTTTCTTACTGTTATCCATCTCAGGCAACACAGGAGCAGAGACAGGAGGGGGTTTGTGCTCAGTCTGTTTGCACTGAGCAGAAACTCGACTGGACAAGTCCTTGAGCAGCTCGATCTATTTGTAATTGCCTTGAGCAGGGGCCTGGCCCAGATGATCCCCAGAGGGCTCTTCCAGCCTAAATTATTCTATGATTCCCTGTTTTTTATTTTCTGCCCATATAGCACGTTCCCCCAGCAGATCAGACCCAGCCGGAGATGGCTCGGTAGAGCTCGTGCTCAGGGATGTGAATCTCTGCAGAGCTGGGGCTGCACGGACCTCAGAGCCTACCTGGATGGCAGGGGTTGGACCACACACTGAACCCCCTGTGAATCACATAAGGGTTTGCCTCCAAATTGATCACATTTATAAAGAAGGGCATGGAAACTCGAAAAAACCCCAATCATTCCTAGCACGGTGATTTTTTTATTTGTGTTCAGAGGTCATCACACTTCAAAAATATTTTCATCTAAACACTTGATTTCCCCCCTGTTCTAAGCCTGAGAATTCGGACCAAGCTGGTAACTCCAAGGACATATGGATACTTTTGAAAGTGGAAACTATTTTCATGCGTATAAGTAATTCTGTGGGAGTGAATGTATTTGCAGCTTCCAGGCCAGGCAGGATGACCTTTCCAGAACTTGTAAAATCCAATCAAATAAAAATAGATTCAGACTTCCTTAAAATGAAACTGCTCGGAAAAGAAGCCCATGGGCTGAAACGCTGCAAGAAAACAGAATGAGCGCTCGCAAATGTACTTAAAAATGAAATTTAAAACTTAGAATGACAGTATTTGTACCTCTGCCCCTCTCCGTTTCTTCACTCCCTGCCATTTCTATCTCATTCTTATCAGAGCTCTGTCAGCCCCTAAACTGACATTTTCCCATCCTGATCATTCCCAGGATAGAGGAGAGGGAATTTTTTTCAGCAGGCTGATGCAAACAGCAGATCATCCTACAGAGAAACGTCAAGGACAGTTCGGAGTCCTAATCCCTGACCCGCCTGCCCTTTCCTAACGCGCTATTGACATTGAACTTAGAAAGCTGCAATGCTGAGATGAGATAATGAATTCTGTTTGCTCCGAGTGTGCAAGAGGAACAGGGGAGATAGGGAGGAGGAAGGGCTCTGGCTGGAAGGGCTCTGCTGTGGTTCCAGTCCAGCTCAAATCTCCTCATGCCTGAAACCCGGGTAAGCAAAATAACTGCACAGATAACCACTGGTTCCCCTTGTGCACTTTAGTGCTCCAGGGGCACATCCAGGGAAGGTGGGAATCACTCAGCAACCACGACTCCAAAGTCTTCTCTCTTTCTTTCTAGGATCAAGTGTAAGGTGCTGCAGAAATGATGTGCTTTATACTTTTAAACAGTTACTTGTTGGTTTGGGGAAATTTTAGGAGATGCAACTTATTGTATGTATGATTCCAAGGGAGGCTGGTCTCCACAGATGCTGCTGCCACAGCATCACTCACACCAAACTCCGTTAGCCTAAAGTGGGAATTGTTAAGTTTTGCCACCGTGATCCCAGGAACACCCGACTTTGAACACTGCCATCCACAGCTTCAGCAGGCTGAGTCAAGAAACACGTAAATACTAATGGAAGTCACAAAGCTTATAATTTTTAAATACCATTTGCTGCTTGTTCTTATATTGTATATGGATATTTTTACAAAGTTTTCGAATAAGGACTCATTAATCACAAGCTGAGGATAATGAGTCCAGCTTCTGGAAGCTTATCTGGTTTGTTACTTTGTATTTTTAGCACGAAATGTTCACCTATACTGTAGTTATCCTAAGATGCTGGGAGAAAACAACACAATTACTGCTCCTGAAATATGAAAACATTTGAATTTCTAAATCAGTGTTTAAATTCTGAGAATGCTGTGAAGATACAGCTCTTCCTGAGAAAAATAATGCCCACTGTGGAATGACTCATTAAGAAGAGTGAACAGTGGCACCAAATGATGTCACCTTGTGTGAATTTGCCTATTTTCTTCCAAAGCACACAGGCTATTGAGTAGAAAAAATCACACTAAAGACACCAGTTCTTCCTGCATATTTAGGCCCTTCTGATGAGTAGGCATTACTGGGATGGAAAAGGAAATAAGAAAAAAAAAAGGGAATTGGAGAAACCAAATTACTTTTGGCTGTACTTCTAGAAAGATTACTTCACCAGTTTTTAAAAATTCTTATTGACCTGTATCAAGTAAGATAAGTAATTATTGATAGAAGTAAGTATCAATAGTGAAAATTTTTAGCTACTTCTACTAATTTGCACTGTAGGAAGCCAGGTATCATCTCACCTTACTCTGAGCCTCATTAATACAGAGTTAGCAACTGGGTATGACATGGCAGTTCTTACAAAGTCAGTGGGACTTGACTCCAAGTTAAAATTAATCCTGAAAGTTTAAATTCTTGCTTCTACTAAGTCTTCCTGTGTAGGAATCCAGATCAGGTAGGCATCAACTTCCTGTACAGAGGGATTGACTACAATTATCTGTAAGTCTACAAATGCACGAACCATTTGAAAACTTGACACAAATTTTGAGATGCAGCATTTTTATCTGTTCTGCAACCGACCCTCCACAATGAGGAAAACTCAAAGTTAGGCTGACAAGTGGTTTGAAAGGATTATTTGTCCACTTTTGTCACTGGTGGCTTTGGCTGTCTATTCTTGGCAAAACATAGCAAATGAAACCAAACTCCAGCTGTTGAACAGAGCTTTCCCTCTCATCTCTTCCCAGCCACACTAATCAACATAATTCATGGTAAGAAGGAAGGAAAATGAGCATCCTCGCATGGATATTTCATCAAGATTCTGGAGAGCTTCATAAAGCAGCCTCTTTAAGAAACCATAAAATGAAACAAGACATATTTCTAGGGTTGTCAGCAGGTAGATCCACTGGTTTTGTGGTAAGTAATCTCTTTGGGAGGAAGTCTTTGCTCTGATGTCTGCGTTGGATGTTCTGTGGCTCCCCGCAGCCGCCCCAGCGCAGGTCTGTTCACTGGAAGAGGAGGCGGTGATGATATTGCTTCTAACAACCAGACTGAAGTATAGCCCCAGGCCATCTTCCAAAGCCCCCTCCAAACAGCCTCTAATTAATTTTAATCCTGCCACTCCAATGAGTCCCAAGAGTGCAGCAACCAAAACAAAAAAATCCTTCATCAAGTCATTCAGAGGAGCTCTGACGGCATCACGTCACGATTTTAGGGCTTCAAGCAGAAAGCACTACAGAAAGCTTTTAAACACCATTTTCCTTTGGTTTCTTTATTTTCTGTCCTCAAACCCATAAAGAGCCCGTTTCTGATAAAAATGTGGTTCTCATGTCTCTCCAGGGCCCTCCAGCTCGCTCCAATGTGGGTGGCAGGGCTCAGGGAGACCCACCACCATCTCCCCAGCCTGGGCTGGGCCCTGCCCTCGCTGCTCCTGTGGCCTCGACCTCCCCAGGAAGGCTCCCTGCAAACCTGGAACCAGGCCAGCGTCCCTGGACACCCAACACTGGAACCAGTACCTCTGGAGCCGCCGTTGGCTCCAGCACCCACGAACCAGCTGCCTGGAGCAGGAGCAGCAGGCTCCCTAGGCTGCTAGCTTTGTCATATCATTTAGTTTGAAAATAGAAACGTTCCCTCTATTTTTATCTAGCTGATCAATTGCTCAAACAGCCTCGTGAATATGAAATTTTGGGGATGCTCTCAAATTGAGCAGTGGAAGTGCTTTGCAAGGTACGATTCTCCACATTTAACTTTCCACCAAGTTTTATTAATATTACTAGATTTTACTAGAAGAAACACTCAGAGAAAACAAGTTTCTAAATTGCTACAGAAGACCTCCCAAACGGAATTTTACATTTGTGTGCGTGTAAGAATATTAGTAATGGTAGATGTGTATAAATAGAACAGAGGTGCTCATGGAGAGGGAAGCTTGGGAAGACAAGAATGAGCAATTACACTGTAATACAAATAGGTGGTGAATATTTCCTTATGAATCACTTTAGCAAAGAATGTTGTTTATCCTTTTGGTTTATTCCATTCAAAATGTGCATGAAGGAATTAAGTTTTAAGAGTTTCTTGGGAAAAGGTCTCTAGCTGGAGATGTGTGAGCCACTCAGAAAAGGCTGTTGATGACAGGTCAGAGAAAGACACATGAAAAGAAGGGATTAGAAATGTAGACACTCCCTGCCTCATGATATAGGTTATAAATTAGGGGCCACACCATTCTTTCCCCGTGTTTCCACAGTTCTGATGCATTACATAGAGCAGACACACATATTTCCCCCCCGCTGCTCAATGCATGGCTCCCTTTATTTACTTTATACAACTCAAATGCTGCTCTGATGTTCAAGTTATTAAATTCCTTGTAAGCTTTTCCTCAAATCCCTTGTGATCCAAGGTGCTATTATTACCTCTATTGCACTGACTGCGAGCTGAGATCTATAGTGATTAAAGGAAATGTATCTTCTAACTGTGGATGTCTAATTAAGAGAGGTCTACAAACTGTTTTCTCAGATCACTCCTTATGTGTCCAAAATGGTCTTCAGCAGCAGTTGAGTACAAATTCAGAGCCCTGCATCTCAAATGAACCATGAAGAAACTGAAGAATACCCAATTAGTAACAGTCTGTGAAAAGTTAGGTTGAAGTGAATTAACCAGCATCACAAAGGAGAAAAGGTGGCAAAGGAAGGGAAAACAATCAGTTTTCCAAGGCAGCATTCAATCATCTTAACCATTAAATAATCCTTTCTTCTCCTTTTCTTAGGCTGATTTGCTACTTCCAACCTCTGAAGCAGACAAAAGAGGGGTCCTGCAGCCAGCAACGTCCTGCACCTCCACCCCGGGTCCTTCCTCCTCTTCCTCCTCCCTCGTGCTGGCCCCAGCAGGGGTCACTCAGAGCCCAGGAACCACGGACTGCCCAGCGCCACTCTGGCTTGGATGGGCAACCTCTGGATGATGCTAACAGCGCCATGGTTGCCACCAGCACCGGCCCTTCTGCTCGTCCTGCCCGTCCCGTGTCAGCGCTGTGCCCGGCACTGCCCGGCCATGCCCGGAGCCTGCCCGGCTCACCCCCGCTCCCTCCTCCTCCCCTGGGGCAGATGGTCCGGCCGAGGCTCCTGCTGCTCCTGGGG
The DNA here is from genome assembly GCA_013389925.1 of Aegithalos caudatus. Lineage (NCBI taxonomy): Eukaryota > Metazoa > Chordata > Aves > Passeriformes > Aegithalidae > Aegithalos > Aegithalos caudatus. The sequence goes on from WEIU01019436.1 coordinate 473,638, forward strand.
AAAGGCAGCACTGCCACATGGCCCGGCTCTTGCAGCCACAGTCAGACATGGACGATCCTACCTTGTCCCCCCCTCTGCTGGTGACAAGCCTGTCGGTCCCCAGCAGAGTGCCAGATGAGAACAGACCCTGTGTGCTGCCGTGGAACCCGTCTTACATGGACAGGGAAGTGCCAAACCCAGTGTTATTCTGTAGCTTCCACTGTGGAGCAAAGATGCCAAACAGGAACCACCAAACCCACAGAAATTCTCAAGAGCACCGCACACCCTTCCACAAGCACCTCAGTGTGGTACAGCTCTGACCTGAAACCCGGGGACAACCTCAGCATCTGGCTGAAGTGTGCCCGCCATCAATGGAGTCTCCTGGACACCTGTTTGATCTAATCCCATCCTCCTGCACACCTGAGAAATGCAGGACTTGGAACATTCTTTAAAGGTTACTGTGTGGGTAAACCAAAGTTAAATCCCTAATGCAAAATCTATCCTCCGCCAAATGCCACAGTTGAAATCTGGGCTGGACATTTCTGGGGAAAAAATTGGAAGAATTCATTAATATAAGCAAACTATTCGATCTCTAACTCTTTTTTTGTTTGTTTGTTTTCTTTAAGAGAATCCACAATTTGATTGGTGGGGGGAAATAAGAAAGACACAGACCATCAGAATGGTGGTCTTACAGCACTTACAGCAAACATGGAGAATTTCCAGTTGAAGTGGTTTATGCCAGAGAAAGGTAAAAGCAGGATTTCAGAATGGGAAGTGTAACTCCCAGGTGTTGGTTCTGTGGAACAGCCAGCACTGAATGTCTCAGGTTATGTTGCCAGGACAGGAATACTGGTCAGACTTCACTGGAGTTCACAGTGGCAGCAGAACGCTTGTCAGGGTGATGGGAAAAGGCAGGAAGCTCTGCATCCCAGGGTAGGGAAAGGCCCTTCATGGAGTGTCTTGGAAACAGGGAGGTGTTGGCACTGACAGTGCGGGGAGGCTGAAGAGCTGCACCCCTCCTCGGCTTACAAACCTTTCCTCCGAGTTTCTGTAGTGAATGCGCCGTGGAATGTTCTAGATTTACACCAATAGGATGCTCCTGTGTAAAGAAATGCTTCTGCTTCCAAGGGCCACCTATTCTGCTCCATTAAATTCCTTGAGATCTCCTTGGTATTTTCATGCTGCCTCCTTGCAAACAGTCCTGCAGTATGTGGAATGCTCCAGTGTCCATGCTAAACACAGTGATTCATTGCACTGTGTTAATAATGGACAAGAAAAGAGGCTTTTGAGTTCTGTAACCCATAACAACTTTGAAAGGAACAAAGGGCCCTCTCCAGAGTCACTGGAGTTAATGGGCTCTTTTCACTCAAACCCAACCTGGGTTTGCCAAATACCTAAACTGGGAGCTGCTGCCATGCCACTCGAGACAACTCTGGCTGTGGCGAGAGCAGCTGTTCATTTCCTGTTACCCCCTAATGAAACAAAATCACGGAAGGTTAAAGAAAGGCACAGATGGTCTGTGGAGGTGACTGGAGCCAATGGCCTGGAACCAGCACCCTGCCTGCCATCCGCACTGCCCAGCGCAGCCAGCGCCACGCCCGGACTCCCTGCAGGATTTTTCAATCCCGTGCCTGCTTACCCAGCACGCATTAATCCTTATCAAGGAGATCATTTGTGCACATTAAGGAAACCATTTTCTCTCCTCTTTTCCCAAGGACTGTATTTCTCTGTCTGCCTCTGGCAGAGGCTCCTCCAGAAGCCAACACACAACCCACTTTTCCAGGGAGCAGGCAGAAAACATAGGCAAAACACCCAGGGAAAATCCATGCAGGACCATTATCCAGCCTGGCTTTTTGGTCCCCTGGAATCAAAGAGCAGTTCGGTGTCTCTTAAACCTCATTCCTTTCACAGATCTACAGAGAGGATAAAAGGCTGATTAGCCAGAAAGGCTGAAGTGGGGGGACTTTCCCTTCACACAAAATGCTGGTTTATCTTTTAGAAGATATATTTAATTTAGTGGTACTTCAGTCATTCATTTTGTTTAAATACATTTTAACTATCTTATATATCCAAGTGGGAAAAAACTCATCAACTTTAAGAATTAATTTGAGAAAAGTTCATCGTTTATGGATTCAAGCAAAAGACTCTCTTGGCAACACCCGACTTGGGAAAATTTGTTTCAGTTCAATATTTTTCTTCTCCTTTTGGAGCCAACTACTCTTTTTGAACCTGATTTTCTAAGAACTTAGTCAGGAAGCAAGATTGCCTGTCTGGCCACTCCGACCTCATACCCAGCTTGACTGATTCCAGCCAAAATGAAAGAGGAAAAGCCTTAGAGACATTCTGTGTGACTGTGGATGTTGCTGCCTGGAGGGAGCCGTGTTCCCAGGGCGAGGAGCCTACGTGGCCAGCACAGCTCTTGGCTGCGCCAGCCCCAACACATGGTCCCAACATTCCAGAGAGATGGAAGGAGCTGGGGGTGTTGCCATGGAACAGACAGAGCAAGTCAAGGGCATGGCGTTCATGGAAAACCAAGCCTTGTGGCTTCACCTGCCTATAGAGCAATTTATATTTCTGTAGAAAATCATATTTCAGAAATGCGCTGTCTCCAGCTAAGAAGGACCTTCCTAGATAAAATTCAAGGCTGACATAAACCCATGCTCAGTCCCCTTGAGCACCCTGGGAAGCCACCACGGAGTGCTGGTTTTCCAGGAAAATGTTCTGCTCGTGTTTCCCAGCTTGCCCATACAAGATAACTGGATGGGTAGATGTGAGGATTACCAGGAACCAGAAAGAGGCTTAAAGAACAGTTGGCATGAGCTGACATTAGTGCATAGCCCACGAAGGCAGAGGAGCCACGTGCAGCTCCATGGGAGCAGTGAGTGCCTGCCCAGATCGCTGCCAGCGCGGGGAGGGGGCCGCAGGAGCCGGGAGGAAGCGCACCCGCACCTCCGCACTGCTCTTTTGTATTTCAATTTTCTTTGGCCAGTGGGGATGATTTTATAGCATCACAGCAGAACATTATCTTTTATACTTTGACAAAATGAAACTGAGTCCTTGGGATTTTTTCACCCACTGCTCTCTTGGCTACTTCACTGCAGTACTATTTCATTACTTATTGATTTTTCAACGTGCTGTCTGCATCGCTGTAATTTACACAAGTTCTGATAGCCCTCAGCGATTCTTAACACCTCAGGGTGAGATCATGGAGTTCACTTGAGATACCAAAGGTAGGCAACAAGTTCGTCAGAAAAGATGACAAATTGACAAACTTGATAGTCAAGGAGGAAATTTGAGCAGCTGCAGGTGAATCATATCAAGATGTTTTTCTTAGCCAAATTGAATTAGAGCAAATTTGTACCCCCAAAATTAGTCTCAAATACAGCTAATAAGGGATTGAAGTATATGGCTAAACCCCAAGAAATTAATAATGCATGTCCCTCACAGGGCAGCTGAACTAATGCTATTTTGGTTGTAACTGGAGATGGCCAATGGTCTGAGGACGGGCAGGTGGTAAGAGAAGGCAGCCTCGTCGTGAGCAAGGACAGGGAACTACAAAGAGCTTCTCTTGCACCGAGGCCAGTAAATGCTGTTTCTTCAAGGCCTTCTCCACAGCTCTGCCATTCTGAGGAGCTCAGAGCAGTAGCAGGTGGCAGTGCTGTGCTCACCTTGACCAGACCAGCCTGATGTCCCTGACACGATGTCACATCCTAAGGTCCAGCCGGCTCCTCGGAGCTCCCTCAGAGGGATGCTTCTGCAGGAAATCCACCAGTGCTCAGTGAAACGAGCTCTAATCCTGCTCTGAGTTTCTCATGATACTGTTCACAGAGCCAAAATACAAATTTGGGTCACTTACCACGAGAATCTGGCTATCCTACGGTTACAGGTCTCTGTTACAACTGTACTTGTGTGGTGAAATCCCTTTACCCCTCAGTAAAGGGGCACCATCTCACTTGAGCTTCCCTGGGGACAGCCAGGAGCGGATTGCTGGGACACCAGCCCCAAACAGGCAAACCTGAGCAGAGACTGAAACAACACAAACTTTCAGGCTGTATCCTAAGCATGTGTTCAGATTTAGGAGGAAATATTTCTGCTGTCACTCTTTTCCAAATCAAAAGACTGTATTGAGAGGGTCTTTTCTTCTAAAAGTAAGACAAAAAATAAGGTGGGATGCCCCCACAAGGCCAAGTTTTCACAGCCAGTGAACTGACCACAGGACAACCAGAAACAAGATGGCCAGTAAAATTAAAGAAATTAATTATCAGTGAAGCTCTGTTAGCTCTTCTATAGCATCTTCCATCTTATTTCCCACTGCAGACCTGGATTAATTGGGCTACTCAACAAGGGCAGCAATCAGTGCACAGCTCAGTGCTCCTGCCCAGCTGGGACTTAGAAATCAAGTGATTTAGAAAGTACAAAACTGCATCTGAATTTTCATTCATTCAGAAAGGCTATAATGCTCATGTACTGTCCTCACTTTTGTTGCCATTAAGTGATCTTGGCCTTTTTTTGCCTTTTCCTCTCGGCAGTAGGGCTGTGCCATCCCCAAGAGATTTTCCAGCACAGCATTTTCTTATGAGATTTGTCAGCCATGAAATGCTTTGTGGGAATGTGTTGGTTTAAGCCCATCTTGTGAGGAGCCCCAGCAGTTTTCTGACAGACGCCTCTGCACCCTTGCCCATTCCTGCAGTGTCTCAGCAGTTCCCACCCCACAGCAATGTCCTACACCCTGTATGGACAACACACGTCTCAGGTACTGATATGGAGAGGGTCCATCAATTCAGTTCATTATGAAGGGAAAGACAAATGCATCCAAAATTGATGAAATATTCCAGACAATAAAATTTTTAGAAGTACTGTGTGTTCATTTTAATAGTTTATGAATTTGAAGTGGCTGATCTCTTCCTATTTTTACTATCATAAACCATTCAGACAACAACTGTTACACGTATTTTCTTAACACTGTTCTAAGTTCAGCTCATTTCACAGTTTTATTTCATATTCCTCAACTATCATATTTCAAAATTTACGGTCTTGCACTGAAGGTCACATATGGCCACGTCTAAGTCCTCTAAGATCTGTGATTCCGAAACGCTAAGCTGATGTTGGTTTAATTGATTCTGTGGAAGCAGCAGTGCCTGTAACTCCTGAGAATTAGGGCTTTCCACAAACTGGCAAACTTTCAGTGGGTAAAATAAATATCCTCATATCCATGTGATAGAGGGTATATGCACAGCACGCAGTTATATCAACACACCTCTCTAATGATGCACTTTAGATTAAATACTGTGTCCCAAAGAGCCAAAGGATCACAGTTTGCAGAGCACAAACCCAAACAAATGCCAGTAACACATCCCAGCCGTTCTCTTTCTTGGGTGCAGCTGCACCAGAGTCTGAAGATTCCAACAGGAAGGTAAAAGGAGCTGGGTGACCCCCACTGCATCAACAAGCACCCAAGGGAGCCCATCTGCCAGCACAGGGTCCCTGGGGTGCCCCCAGCCTCCCCCACCCCCGGCCATGCCCTTACATGATCCCACAGAGCACTGGACACACCTGCTATGGGATATCTGAGCCTGGCCTGTGCACTTCTCAGGACAGATGTAATAAAACTAATTTATTGCTCCTTTCCCCCAACAGGATTATAGAAACATAAACAAAGAAATGTTGAGTTCTTCAAGGAAAGGCCCCTTGAACTCACGGATGTGACTGGGAGATTTAAGACCACTCTTCTCAAAGTAAGGCTCGGAGTACAACTTTCCCCTCTCTATTTCTCCAGAGTTCTGGAGGAAGTACAGCAGTTTGGGTTCGAGGACTGTTTCCTTTTGAGACACCAAAGCTGCAGCTGCAGGACTGGGGTTCCCTGCCAGCATCCCTCACGGCTGTAGGAAGCTCGGGGGCTGCCCAGGAACACGGGCTCAGAAAGCTCAGGCCATGCTGCAGATGGATATGAAACCATTGACAGGAACCTCAGGAAGTGCTACAGAGCAAATCAGCAACACGGGCCGATGACAGCACGCACGTGATGGATGAAGATCAACATTGTCAGAACCTTTGCACACCCATCTCAGCCCCACTCCCTGCACTCGCCCTGTGGGACGGCTCCTGCTCCCACCTCCTCCTCACCCCATTCCTTTGCTCTCTCTGCAGGATGGGATCCTGCTCCCACTTCCCAGCCAAAGCCCAGAGCTGCAGGGCAGACAAGCCCTAAGCTGGGAGCAGGCAGCAGTGCCAGCCGTGCCCCGGCAGTGCTGAGGACCAGCACGGGGATGCTCCCAGCTCCTTCCCCCTGCTCTGGGCCTGGTGCTGCTGGCACGAGGATGACAGCAGAGCACCCAGAGCACTGCCCTCCCGGGAGCTTTCCTCTGAGTTTTGCTGATAATAACATTAGGGTTTTCCCTGCGCTGGCAGTCGGATGAGAGGAGGCTGCAGCCTTTGGAGGGATCGATCCGATCGATCCCAGAGGCTCTGTGTCATTTCCAGGGGATTTGCTAAAGAAGCTACTTATGTCCCTTTTTCATTTTCACCAACTCATTACCAGCTGCTGCTGCTCCCTGCACTTCAGCAGCACCTGCAGGAATGAATCCCAGCGCTCCCAGCCCCGGCCCTGCTGCAGAGGCCTCTCCCATGATCGGTGCAGGGACGGGAGCCGAACGCCGAGGGCGGGTGACGCACCAGGGTCGCTCCCCACCTCTCCCTCTGTGCAGGCACGCACAGACACTCTCCTTTCTCTTTTCCTTTTTTAAAGGGCAGCCCAGCAGCAGACTAAGCAACTGATCCCCCGGCTTAACTTTTAAATTAAGACCATTGTAAATTTGGGAACTTGAGAAGAGATGGAGAGGACACCCATAATCCTTTGCAAATGTCAAGTGGCTCTCGATATTGGTTACTTTTCAAAGGTAGCTAGGCTACAGCGTGCGCAGTAATGAAAAACCCTGCCAGGCCCACTCCATAGGGCTTCAGTCAATATACATAATATTATTGGGCTTTGAAAGGATTAAAGATTGTTTCTTTTGCTTCCTTCTAATATGGAGATCTCGCGCGCTCAAGGCTCCGAGCGCGCTTTCTCCCGCGGGGAGGCGGCTGCAGGCCCGGGGCCGCTCCGGCGCCGCTCCCTGCCCGTCCCGGCACCCCGGAACGATTCACCCGCTCCCACCGGCGTTCCTGGCACCTGCCCTGGGTGGGCACCTCAGCGCTCTCCCACGTCAAAGAGGAATTAACAGATTTATAAAATTAAAATTAAACAACATTGAAAGTCTTCAGTTACCAACAGGGCCAGCGGGCAGACTTGAAAGGATCAAAACATCTGGAAAAATACTATTTTTCACTACATCCTACTCAAAAAAGTTCATAGATCTGTGTTTTGACTGCAAGAACTCAGTTCCTCACAAACACCCATTAAGTACAGAAATCTGAACAATTAGCACTGATTTGAAGCTCCCAGGGCTCCTCGGAGCCGTCACAGCAGCTCTGGCAGAGGAGGATGAGGCCCCAGAGCAACACAACTCCTGATCCAGGTCCCCTCACTGAGTCTGGGGTTTCTGAAGCACCATCTGCAAAAGGCAAATGCAAACTGTGACTTGAGGGGTCTCAGACAGAGCACCTTATAGCTGAAATGCCAACAAACCCATATTTTTTGTCTTTTCATTTCTGTATTTTCTTGTCCTGATGTTTAATTAACATTACTTCATTGCATGTGGGGAATTTTTCTTCTCGCCAACCTTGTAAATACAAATAAAAATATGGCAGGATTCCCTCCAACTCTCCTTACATGAAGCCAAATGTGCAATGTTGGCAGGGGTCTGCTCTCAGTTATACTGTAGAGAAAGGCAGCATTTGAGATTCCTGAGTAGGAGAGGGCAGGATTTAGCATCCTGGATGCCAGCATGGCCCTGCAGTCCCTCAGCTCCCTCTGCTCTGGAGTGAAGCTCCTGTGATTTAATGGCAGAGAGCCAGTACATTGATCCCTCCCCACTGGATCTTTGCTGAAGTCACTAACTTTTTGAAAAAAGTAGTTGAAAAATGTAGTTTTTCCCTTACTATCCATATGATATATCGTGATCTTCAACAGGTGAGATGGAGACCAGAACCTGCAAAGTTCACATTTCAGCAGAACACAGGAAATAGGGGAAGAGGAATTAAAGGAAATGTTACAAGATTTTTAACAGTATCTCAAAAACCTCAATCAGGAAGATTTTGACTTGAAACTTTAACTAAAGTGCTGCTGCAGGTTTCAAGCTTCCCTGCTTTAGGGCTGATTCAACTTTGGTTGAATTCAAGACAAACGGTGCTGCTCCTTCAGAGAATGAAGCCTTTGATTTCAGATTGACTTAGAAAAGAAAAATATTCCGTATTAAACCAGCAATAAATAACAGGAAATGTTTACAGACTGGATGACACATTAGTTTGGGTGCTGAAAATAGTTTTCCTGAGGTGAGGTGACTGCCCCTGAGGTCCAGCTGCACAGCCTGGCCAGCTGGCTTGACAGGCTTGTCAGGAGTCCTCAGCTGGCTGCCACTGGCCACTTGTTTACAGCGAACATAGAACTCCATTTTAAGAAGGATTTTGGTAATTCTGTGTGTCACCAGAATTAATCTTACAAAAAATGGGTAGATTTGTTTTATTATAATGTAAATTTTTTTTAGAAATTCTAGATGAAAGAATTAGTAAGACATAAGGATCCAAACAAGTTCTTAATCATTTACCTTAACTTTCCAGAGCAACACGTACCCAAAATGGAATACCCAAAAGGTTCCAGGGTCTCTGGTTTGTGTGATTCTTGTGGGGACAAGCACAAAGACAGCATTGATAGAACACTTTAGCTGCTGTTATCCTTTATGAGATACTGAGAGATTCCAGAAACTCTCCTAACATCTTCTAAGTATTTTCTAAATGTCACCAAAATTCCCCTCTGTCTTCAAAGGGTCTGTAAAATTCTACAGAGATCTGCAGGTGAGGAATCCCATGTGAATTGAGGGAGAAAGGAGAATGAGAACCAAGAGAGCAGAAAAGGCCCAATCCAGAGGCTGGAAACACAGACATTACACCAAGATAATGGGAGAAAGGGAATAAGAACTGAAAAGGAATCTATGTAATGACCACATGATCCCTGCTCAAATAAACTCTCTTTATAGGCATCACACTGTCACTTTCATCTTCTGTGATCACAGAAATCCCAGACTTGTGTGGTGCTTCTTGTCTCGTGAGGGAGAGAAATGAGACCCACCCCTGCACTGCCTGCAGGTGTTGTACCCACCTCTGCCAGCAAAAGGGTCTCCAACCTGTTTTTAAAGGCTGCAGCACAAATAGCCCAAGTCCATTAAAACAAGGGAATTAAAAAAAAAATTTACATCAAAAGATTCTAGCCTGGCAGGGTGATGAATCAGGGGTTAAATACCCAACACTTGTTCAGGTATCACTTGGGGGATTCAGTTTTCCTTTTCATGGTAATTTTAAGTTCAATTTTTAGGCCAACAGCTGTATTTCTTGAGAAATCTATACCATTCTCCTAGCAGTTTCCTTGAAATAACTCATGGATCTTCACCAACTAAATTCCAATTTAGAAGATTTGTCAGTAAGAAAATCCCCATCTCAATAAAAGGTAAATGCAGCTGGAGCTCTCCGAGCCAGGCTGATGGCAATAAAGGAGCAGGAAGTTTCTATTAGCTTGAATAAGTTAACAGATTCCAGGTAATCCTTCCTATTACTACCAAACACCTGCATACAGATGCCACATCGTAAGCGAGGATGGATTTTTAATTTCTGGAAACGTAAAATCCTGGGCACAGCTTGTGCTGGGAAGGCAATGGAGGAGAGAGGGATGGGGCAAGACCTTTGCTGAAAAGAGGTTTCCCACTGCAAAAGTCCATGGGATGCTGCAGAATGGTAAAGTCATTCATCACATGTATTTAAAGTTGAATTTGCTGATATTTTATGGTATTGGATTTTATTTCTATTAACATTTTATGCTGAAATTACAGAATGATTCGTGAGTACTGAATTTTTGATTGCTTTTATACTTGCTGGGACACTATTAACGTTGATTTACGTTAATAGCACTGTAAGAAGATATTAACAATGAAATTTCCAAAAGCACTTAGCATCCCATAATTGGAGTTAAATGACAAAAAAAATGAGGGGATAATAAAGTGGAAAGAGAGACAGAATTTTTGACAATACTCCCTCTAAACTGTATTTTCCAGGAAGAATTGGAGCAGGACAATTTTATGAAAGAATAAAGTCACCCATCAGGAAGAGAACATTTGTACTGGGTGAGAACATGAGGGTGAATGGAGCTGCAGGGGTCCCAGGGGGAACACAGAGTACCACCTGCACACAGCCAGGGCTGGAAACGGAGCGGGGACTGGAGGGACCTCAAAGGGGACAGAAATGAGCCAGGTTTCTCTGCTGAGCCTGAGGCTGAGGTTTTCCAAGGGAAGGGCAGAAATGGGACTCTGCTGCAGGTGCTGAAGGATCAGCCAGGATCCCATTGCTGAGTGCACACCCCACGGCTTCCTCTGATCACAAATCCGCCAAACCAAACTTCATTTACTTCTTTAAAGCAGAATCTCCACAGATTCTGCTTTGACATCATTTGGATACTGTTTTTAAAACTCTCTTTCCATTAAAAAGCCATCAAAATGCTTTTTTGTTAAAAAGTGCTTCACTGATCTCATCACTAGAAGTTAAACAGCTCAGTCAGGGTACATACAGGGCACGTGACAAATCGTATGCAAATTTGGAACAAAAAAGTAAACTTGAAACAAAAATGTTAAACCAGACAACATAAAGGAACAAAACACCTTGATTAGCTTTGAGTAGCTCTGGGAAAAAAATGCCAAAAATGTTTGTAGGGAGATGTTTTATTATCAGTTTTGTTTAGGGTCAGAAAGGAGATTTGACAAGACATTTTCAAGCAGTTTTAATCAAGAAAATAACTACAAAAATATTATGTTGCAAGAAGATTGTTTTGTCATTTCACTCAGACCAGGAGGGAAGCTCGTGTCAGACTTCTGTTAAAAACAAATAATTTCAGTGGCATTTTATGGCCCACTAGAACGTGGAAGAAAGTCATTGTAAAAGTCAAACTGCAGGGTAGTGAATGAAAACTCCTGGCTGTACTCAGGAAAACAAATGTGTAGCAACAACAAGTCTCACCAAAGCAATGACACATCAGGTGTGGGATGCAAAAATGAACAAAGCAAAGGAAATCTTAGACAGGACCAAACCCCCAGCTCTGTCTGAGATCCACAGACTTGACTGATCAGAGGGAATACTGGCATCTCACAGCCTGGTGATCCCATCCCCAAATTCAGACATGAAGCTGCTGCTACAGCTTTTAAAATATAAACATATATATAAAAGAGGACAAATGAGCAACCTGGTCTAGTGGAAAGTGTTCCTGCCCATGGGCAGGGGTTGGAACTGGATGAACTCCTAAGATCCCTTCCAACCCAAGCCATGCTGGGGTTGTATAATAAATACCAATGTGCAAACCTCAGCGGAGCAGGGATCTGTGAGATGGGTAAGAGGCTCATGACCTGTCTCCTCCCACATCAACCCACCTCAGGTCTGGAGCTGTCCAGCTGCAGGCTGTGGCAGAGATCAGCTTGGGGAATGAGTTCTGTGTGAGCACAAACAATCATTGTGCTGGTCAGGAAACGCAGGATTTGTTATTATACAAAAGCAAAAAGATTTCTTGTTTTGAAAGATCAGCCAGTATTTCCCTTCGATGGGAGAACGACTGTTTCCCAGGCAGGGCTGTATTTTGGACACTGCCACTTTCACTGAGTTAAAAACAAACAAGCAAACCCCAACTCAACCCTTTTATCAGCAGGAACCACATTTGCTTACACAGAAGATGTCAGCAGCCCAGAGTAAATAGATCAAATGGAGCTGACGTGCTACTAAATTTAATATGCATCCTCCTGTCTTTAAAATTCCCATCTACCCACGCATTTCAAAGGTAAGTTTGTGTATTTCTTAAGTAATTATATTTCAATAACAGGCGAGAGAGAAACGCCTGGAAACTTAACAAAACCACTGACTGCTACATAAATTAAAAACTGATTGATGGATGGAGAACTTAGATGAATCGTTAAATTGGCACATGATTGGGAAAACAGATCCAAGGCTTGTGAGGGCCCAGCTCAGCAGACTGTGACAGACATGCACCCAAAGGAACAGCCACGCAGACAAAACACGGGGAAGCGCTCACTGCATGAGGGGTTGGTACAGAGGCAGAGTCAGGTGTGGCACCAGTGGAGGAGAAACACAGAGCTGCAGAGCCAGGTACTGGCACGCAGGTGTATGAGGACACAACTGTCCCCAGCCCTGCCACCCTCCGGGGTGGTCTCCCACAACCTGTTTCAACCTGCTGCAGCAAACCCCACCTCTGTGGGGCTGACACCACAGCCAGAGGGCCTGAGAGGAGCAGGGCGGACACGACAGAGCAAGGAAATGGCTATTTCTGGAGCAGAAGTACCAGAGAAAAGTGGATTGCATGAAGAGGAGAGGGAAGGTGGCCATGGCCCCTGAGAACAACACTGATCCCTGCAATGCCAAATCCTCCCCAGGGCCCTGTGCCGCACTCGCCTCTCCAAGCTGCGCCACTAGCCAGCGCCTGCAACATCTCAAGTGGGAAAATGTAATTTTATTAAGGCTCTTGGAGCTTCACTCTCAGCATCTGCACTGCAGCAGAGCATACAAAGGGAGGTTATGAAGAATTTCTCATTATGGCCACAGGCACAGGCTCATAACATCCCCCGGCCAACCTCAGTTAATAAAGCTCCCGCTCTGCCCACCTGCCCCCAGCCCCTCGCCCACAGGTGCCCCCGCCCTGGGCCACCCCTGCGCCCTCACGGACAGGAAATTCCTGCTTTGTCTTCCCTAACTCCTATTGCACGGGCACCTTCATTTGCAAACCTGCTCTTGGAGGCCCAGAGCTGTAATTAATCCATGTCACAGGAAAGCTGTAGTGTCGGGAGAATTTATGACTGGCTCTGAGCCGCCGTGATGAGCAGGGGCACCTCAGCCCCTTGCGATATAAATGCCTCTGCTAATTGGATTGCAGGAGCTAATCAGGAGCTGGAGAGAGAATGAAGGCGCTCAGCCTCCTCGCTGCTGGCGTGGGCTGATAAAGCTGGCAGCCACGGGAATTGCATCCCGGCCCGAGATGGCTATCGGAGGGTGCCCAGGGCCACCGGCGTGGGGCGGCCACAGAGAGCAGGGAGGGCTGTCCATGAGGGGAGTGCGCACACATAGGGCTGTGCACACACACACAGGGCTGTGCACACACACAGGGCTGTGCACACACACACAGGGCAGTGCACACACACACAGGGCTGTGCACACACACACAGGGCTGTGCACACACACACAGGGCTGTGCACACACACACACACACACACACACACACACAGGGCTGTGCACACGCACAGGGCAGTGCACAGACACACACAGGGCAGTGCACACTCCCAAGGGCTCTGCACACACACACAAGGCTGTGCACACACACAGGGCAGTGCACACAGCCAAGGGCAGTGTGGGTGGGCCCATGGGCACAGGGAGCAACTGGCTGCTCCTGCCAGGAGCTGTCCCCAGCACTGCCCCATGAACGCCCCTGGAGGAGGAAGGAACTGGCTGCTCTGGCCAGCAGCACCTCGGGCAGCCCTGGGCCGGGGTGTGACCGTGGCATTCACGCCTGCCTGGTCTGGCCAGTATTGCACACACCCCGTGGCCCCCTCCGCGGGCCTTGGGGTCTCCACTGCTGGCCTCAGGCATTAGTAAGGGGCCGAATACTCCATGATCCCAATACCATGTCTGTTGACAGCTTCAGTATGTGCCTTTCCCCAGAAAGACAGAAAACCAGAGAGATGAGGTGGAAGGGACACAATAAGGATGCTCCCGCTGTAGGAGTGAGGTGACCATGCCAGGAACAACCTGGGTGAACATCACCAACTACACATGTGCTCCACACATCACACACAGGTGGGACGTGGTTCCTGGGGATGGGCTCAGGATACTCTTAAGATGGTCTGACTCCAGCCTTCACAGAATCTTAAAGCTCCATGATCATCCCCAGCTCTTGACCAGGGAAGACCTGTCCACAGCGAGATGGGAAGAGTCCTGGATGGCGGAGTCTGACCTGGCTCTCCACCCACACAAACCAAACACATGCAGGTCCCCACTGGAGAACAGGGCTTTTTGCAATCCAGGGCTCTTCTACATTCAAACAGCTTTTCTGTCTTCTCCATGTCCTTCTTATCACCCTTTATTCTCATCTCTGCTTCCCTTTCTTACAAATACATGGATTAGAAAGTAAATCCTGAAAATGATGACTAAACCCAGCCATCCCTCCTTACGGAAACACTTTCCCACCTTCTTAAACCTTTTTGGAGGCACGAGGGAAAATAACCCTTGTATTTATGCAAATTTCAAAGTGGCGTGTGATGATGGAAACAAAACAGTGCTGGAGCGCAGCCAAGGCATGGCACCGACGGGGCCTCTCAGCTGCTCGCCTCCCGATTCTTCGGGGGAAGCAGCTGTAGAGAAATGAAAATACAGAAGCCCCCGCACGCACCCGCCGCCGCCCGCGTGCATTCCAGCACCCGTCACCTCGGAGGCGGCAGGATGTGGGCTCTGGCCAGGCACTGCCTGCAGCTTGGAGCACCCTGTCGTCCCCCACAAGCCTCCCTGTCCCGCTGTTCCCGATTCCCCTTTCAGGAATTTACAAACATTTTCCGCAGATCAATATCTGTATTGATTATTCATTGTGAGCGAGTCCTGTGTCTTTGGTGATCCAACCTGGCAGAGTGAGCAGCCAAAGGCTGCAGCAGATACGGGGGGGGAAAAAAGGAGAAAAAAGCCCTACAGAAGGTGAGAGAGACCCAGAGCTGGCTGGGTTTGCTGCTGCCAGCAACAGAGACGGATGGAGAGGAAGGAAGGAAGAAAATGGGAATGGCATGAAAAGGAATGAAGAGACGAGAGAGTCGAGGAGAAAAAGCCAGAGCAGGAAAAACAAAGTCACCGTTGGAGAACTGGTGCCGGGGCATGCCGGCAGCCTGGAGAGATTCCAGCCTTGTGCTCGCCCTTCTGCACAGGGATGCGATGGACTTACTGCTTCGGGAGTGAAAAGTGACTCACGGTTTTGGTATCTGCTACGTAAGAGCTTTGGGGGGATTCCTTGGCTGGCTGACAGAAAGGGAAGAAAGCAAGCAGCAGTGAGGTAAAACGCGATCCCTTCCTCCTGCCTTCCTGGGAATACGCGTCGCCCGGGCTGGCTGGAGCAGCTCGCTGCTCGCTTATGATATGCAAAAGGAGAATAATTAAAAGCGCCAGCATCACTTGCAAAGTGAGTAAACACAAAGCCTTTCAAAACATGCTCTTCAGCTAATGAGAAGCTGTAATTTCTTATACTTAAAGGCAAAAAAGACCCTGATGAGGCTCGGTGGAGTGTGCGCGCGCGCCTGCGTGTGTGTGCATGTGTTTGTAGATATGAGAGAATCAGTTAATTGTTGATGATGTTTAGAAAAGGGATTATGAGAAAAGACACTGAAATGATGACAGGGAACATCTTGGATCAGAGCCAGAGAAATAAAATAATCAAGGACAATCAAGCCTGCAGCTCCGGAGAAAGCGCCGACTGTTCTGCCAGGGACTTGGAAGGAATTTCCCCGCGCTGCCGAGCTGCAGCTGGAATACGTGCTTGGCACCAGGAGAGAGAACTGCAAGGAGCAGCTTGCTTGGAGCATGAGACAACAGAAGAGAGAACTATGGAGCCCTGCTATAATTCAGAGGTTAAACAGCTTTGTCTGCTTATGTGTCAGGTGGAGACTTGGTTTTGTCCACATCTGACCTGCCCTGAAAATTCAACTTCTGAAATCCTCTGACTGAAGCCGGAGCTAAGGATTCTCCAGACGCCTCTCCAGAACTACTGTGACGTTATGAAAACAAAGGAAAGGGAGCTCGAGGAATTAAGTTCTCCTGTGGCTGCAGGACCTGATGGACCTGACCATGGAAACTGTCTCTGGAATAGATCCCTTCCTTAATTCTGGAAATCAGAACCCCCTTGCTCCAGCTGGGGATTGCAGCTCACAAGCGCACAGGGAAGGTGGCGGTCATCAGGAATACCAGGAGCAAGCTTTCCCTCCAACCTGGGCATCTAGCTGCTGTCCTGAACGGATGGATTTTAATAAATGTTGGCTTTCTCCTGGGCTGAGGTTGGGTGGGGAGAGAGAATAAAGGGAAATTTAAACCATCCTGTGACTGCTGTGTTGTCAGTGAGCTACAGAAATGCCGTCCCTTTGTTTTGGATGCTAAACTCCGTCTGACTTCATTGTTGCTGGATTTTGGCACATTACACTCTGGGCTTCTCCAGCAGCAGAAACACATGGTCTATTAAAGTGGGAATCTTTGGGGACGCGGAGGCAGAGGAACGAGCCAATCATACGTGGCTTTTGCACATTGCCTGTTTTCCAGCTTTGCGGCGAGCGTTCCGGACGGTGCGGATGGTAGGTACGCGTGTGCCCAGGAGGGCGGAGGGCAGCGGGGGCGCGGAGGGGCCGCGGGCGCGTGGCGGAGNCGGCTGCCGAGCCTGCTCAGACCTGAGCGGAATCTTAAACGGCGAGCAGCAGATTAGCATATTAACCAGCGCTGCCCGGGCGGTGGCAGCCCGGCAGCCGTGGCCATGCGGGGCACAGCCTGTCAGGGCTCAACCGGCTCCTTTGTCGCAGCCCTTTTTAGATTTGTGTTTGGCTTTTGTTTCCCAACCGGACCCTAGAAATTCATTAACAGCAATGAAAGGCGGGGATGCAAAAACCCATAATGAAAACAAATGATCTATTTAAGCGGTGCTGGGGCTGAAAGGAGGGGGTTCGTGGGGCCGGGACTAGAGGAGAAGGAAATCCTGCCACCTGGAAAATGCCTGGACATGCGTGTCCTTCCCCGTGCCAAGGCTCCAAGGAGACAGTTACCACAAAGCCGGTGGTGTGTGTAAAGATGTTGTAGCATTGTCTTTACAGAGCTTCAAACAAATCCCAGCGACTGGTCAGAAGGAGAGGTCGGTCCTCATTGTCCCTGCTCCGGCTGCCGGTAATGCCGGAACTCCTCTCTGGTACTCGATGGGCTTTAATTAGAAACAACTTTCAGTGTTCGCAAAGATTTAAAATCACTTGACTGTTCAATTCACTCGAGTTCGTTCACACGGGTGCTCTGCTCTGGGCAGGCAGTGTCCTTCAGCCCGCAGCCCTGGCGGGAAGGTGAGGTGGCCACAGGGGACGGCGTGGACCGGGGCCGCCACTGTCCTGGACCCGGCCCCAGGATGCTGGACCTGGCATCAGGCTCTTCAGGTGTCTTCCTCCCCTGTGTTATTTCTTAGACAAATTATTTCACAAATGTTACTGTCCCCTAAGGTGTCACATGGTTGTGAGAATAAAAGTATTTAATCCAAGCATGGCCTTTTTATCAGAACTGATCATATAAGAGGAAAACTGAAATAATCTATGCTGTATGATTTTTATTTGTAAATGGTGTGTGTGGGCTTTAACTATCACAGAGGCACAACTTACATATTTGTCAGCTGGATTTTTAGGCAAATCTGAATGTCCTCAGCTCCAGAGCTCCATGCCCAGTCTGAGTGTGCCCTGGGGCTGGAGCACATGCCCTGGGGACACCCTTCCCTGCCCCGACACAGCATCCCCAAAAATGTGTCACTGGCACAGCTGTCTGAGCTCCAAGAGTCTCTAATTTGTACCTCTGGGAAACAAAAACATTAGCAGAGAAAGTGGAAAGGGGCTTCAGCCCCTTAGTCACGCTGTACCCGGCTCTTACACTGGCTGGGTCCATGAGCAAAGGGCTCTGTCTGTGTCCAGTGAGGTATCCCACTAATTCCAGCTGATTTCACCAGCTGAGAACCAAAGACAGACAACACAAAGATGTTATCTGTTGGAGAAACTGGAAGAAAATCTTGCAACACCTACCACATGTCCACATTTTTCAGTGAGGAAAACAACAACAGACTTTGGTCTGAGGAAACCTCTCCAATTTGTACCTGAGACATGCTGGATAATCTTACTCTGATGGACTTGAATCTATCTCCACAATTAGATAAAGAAACTAAATCCCTTAAGAACCTTCAAAATTTATCCTAAAGTACCACCAGTTCTTATCATTAAACTTTTAATTGTAAACACAGCAATTAATGATGAAATCACAGAATTATAGAATGGTTTGGGTTGGAAGGGACCTCAAAGCTCATCCAGTCCCACCCCTGCCATGGCAGGGACACCTCCCACTGTCCCAGGCTGCTCCAAGCCCCAATGTCCAACCTGGCCTTGGACACTGCCAGGGATCCAGGGGCAGCCACAGCTGCTCTGGGCACCCTGTGCCAGGGCCAGATGTTTGCTGTTTGCTCAGGTTCCTACTGACCATGGCTGGACTGTGGATGGGCTTTGGAGCCACTGAAATAAAACCACATTGTCACAGCAGCTTCTGAAAGAGCCTTCTGCTAGTTAAAAAGTATTTTGGAAAATCACATGGGAACTGTCTCTCATATGCCAGCATATCATTCTTGATATTGAAATAAAACAGAGGAAAGTTATTAAAATACACTATATTCTTATATCAGAAGATCAAGAGGTGCATTAAAAGACAGTAACAAATACCCTCTTGTACCCTGAAATACAGCTTTGGTCCCATGTTCTCCCCTTCCTCTGCACTTATGGAAGAGCAATTAGCCACCAAACAGGTAATTACAATAATACTCCATAATTAGATCTATGAAACTATATCAGAGTATGAACAAGGGCCTTTTCCTTGCCAGGTTGAAATCAAAGCCTTCAGTTTAATGACCAAGTCTGTTCTAGGTCCAAAAGAACCATTCTGACTAGCATGGAGAGGAAAGTTCCTTTTTACAGGGGAAGTGAACAGGATGTGCTTTACTGACACAGAACCAAATCTGCTGATTTTTCTCCCCCAGCTGGTTAAGGCCTGGGGTCTCTGCTGAAAGCACACGAGCCTCACAATATCCTGCCCATTGGCAAAATAAAACAGTATCTGCTTTTACCAGCTGTACAAATTTAGAAGTTACAATTCTGCTAAACAAAAGCCAATTTCCCCATGGACATTAGAAGAGTAATTCTCCTCTGGAGGCTTTCTCCTTGTCTTCTTTCCATGCACCTCACACTTGCTTTTCATCACCTGTGTTTGTCTCTCCAACACAATTTAACCTGCAGTTGTAACTAACTAAGATGCCCAAACCAATTACCCTAAAGCTCCCTGAGGTGTTCAGTGCCCATCTCTTCTCTTTCACCCCAGTACCAGGGTTTTCTTTTTGAGTTTGTGTCACCTTTTCCATTGCCCCACTCAGTCTGGTGAAGCTCTGAGTTTGGATGGGGATCCCACAGCATGATCCCACTTTTTCTACCACTGTCATTAATGGAATCAGCACACAGATTGGTCCCAAAATGGAGTTCTTTTGTTGGTGCTACATATTTTTAAAGACAGCTTGCAATCTCCCATACAACAAAATCAGTCAAGACATCATAGCGTGAGAAAGTCACAACTGACCATACGTGTTATCTCTCCAAAATCTTTCCACCTGTCCCCATGTCAGCCCCTTCCACTTCCTCCTGTCCCACCTTCTCAGTGCTTCTCCATCCTTTCTGTGCTCCGTGCATTGTTTTCCCCTCTCATCCTCATCAAAATCAAGAACTGTGACCCCAGGGAAGGTGGGATTTCGGCATTGCCATTCCTCCACAAAATCTCTGGATTCAGTTTTTAACACGTGAAGAACACCTTTCACCCCCTCAAAGAACACCAAGGCCTGGAACATTTCCTAACTAAATGGGAAAAAAAGTAGATGCTTTCCTCAGGATCCTCTAAGATATTGAGAGCACAGAGCAAATGAGAGTTTGCCTATCACACCATTTCCCAAGGTTTCCATTACATTTATAACTCTGATGATTCTCAAGAACTTGAAGTGTGCACTCGTGTTGTAAACAAAATACTTCAGATAAAAAATGTAGGAAGAAAAGAGGAAAGAAACCTTGCTTAAAGGATAAAAATCCCCCAAGAACTAAATATGTGGAAAAATAAATCCAACTCCAAATTTACACTTCTCAGTTTTCCACCAAAACAGAGAACTCTGATGAGTATTTTTTGACACCTGTCATTAATCTTTCCATTGCTATCAGTATCACACAAGGTTAGTTTGGTAATACCAAGTATGCCAGAGATTATAAATGATCTTATAATAACTAAATATACATAAATACATTAAAAGCAGATACTGCACAGTGACTCGCTGAAGTCTATTTACACAAAAAAAAAAAAAAATTTTAATGAAATTACTACACTAGGACTGCAGGTATTCCTCCAGTGCCAAATCTCACGGTGAGGATACTGGTAGGAAGGAAAGGGATGTTTGTCCCACGTTCAGGAAGATGTGTTTTCTGCGAGCACATCATTTACCATTGTTTTGGGAAACTCGTATTTACAAATTGTAACAGACCATCCAAATATGATTTACTTTCACCAATTCACATGGAAAATGAACCAGATCAGGAGTCTCGTCCTTTCCTCATCCTTGCTTATGGCTGTTTGATTAGGACAGACGTTCAAGGGACAGTTTTCCTGCTAAGAAGATTAAGCCAAGAGCATAATCACTTGGCTTGTTCTCTAATGACAGAAATTAAAAGTTAAGGTCAACATAAATAATTAAATAACAGAGCACTGATGGTTCTTCACCAGCCCAGAGAGAGCTGCAGCCCAGCCAGGCTTTGTAGACACGTAGGAAAAACACAATCTATGGATGGCCTTGTTCAAAAAACACATTTTCATTGAAAGAAAGAGGAGCCAACACTGCTGGCCAGTGAGTGAGGTGCTCAGAAACACTTCAGGCATTTAAACAAAGCCACGGTGCCATGAGAAGGAGGAGCGAGCAAACCCTGCAGCTCAGGGAGCACAAAGAACCCTCAACTCTGCCTGAGAACAGCTCTGCTACATGTAATCACATCTCTCCTAATCCAGGTGATTTACATTACACATCCCAGGAGGGCGACCAACACAAAAATCACTTCTACAAGGCTTATGAAAATTAGGTCTTCCTACCTCACTGTGGAAATGTGGAGATGTCACAGGATCTGGTGCTGATGAATGGAGCAGGGGAGATGATGGTTCCTATTCAGACCAGAAAAAGTCAGTACAAACTCTCCAGATCAAAGCCTGCAAATAAAAGAATGGGAAGTATATAAAATATTTTGAAGGATTTGGAATAATACACTAAAAGAAACAGAACTTTGGGTACAGCATGGAGTCGTTAATACTTTTTGTGTTCAGTTCCAACTCAGTCAACATTCCCAGCCATTCCATCTCCTCTGTCACTGAGGGCTGACCTGTAGCACCTTTGTGACAGATACACTTTGCCTCCTACAAACCAGACCACTGCACCTCCCAGCCTCCTGGCTTCACAGGGAAAATACTCTATCCACTACATTTAGGTGGCTTTGCCCAGAAAGCCCCATGGTCATTTGAACCACAGACTCTGACCCAGCCATCAGCAAAGCCCTGGTCTCCCTGGTCTCTTCTGCTCTAACCAGTGCAGCCTGGTCTGGCTGCTCACATACCCAGCAGGGGAGCAGAGACATCACAAAGGAAAACAAACACAGTGAGGAGTCAGGGAAAACAGCCTGATTCCTAAAAAGTCTTCTGCTTTCCAGGGAAAAGCCTCCTTTTGGGTGTACAGCTTGGCACCTGGGTGGGCAGTTGATGCCAGGAGGTTTTTGGGACAGGAACTTTTCCATTCCAGTGGCTGTTCTTGCTGCAGCCACACATCTGTGGCCATCAGGAATTTATAACTAGAAATTACAGAACTCCCATGAAATACTGTTTGGTGTTGCCCAGTTTGTTGCTCCTCTGTCTTCGCTCTACACCTGAAGCTGTGGCTGCCCCATCCCTGGAAGTGTCCAGGGCCAGACCGGAGGGGGTTTGGAGCAGCCTGGAACAGTAGAAGGTGTCCCTGCCCATGGCAGGAGTGGGATGCAGTGAACTGAGGCCCTTCCAACCCAAACCATCCTGGGATTCCACAAACACTGTGGGACACAAGCATGTGGGAGACACGCCAGGGGAAAAGGCTAAAACCACCACACATTCAAAGCTTGGTTTAAACCAACGGAAAAAGGAAGTTATCTGAAATAAAAAAGGTACTTTCAGGAAAATGGAAGTTGTTTCCAAACAATAAAAATAGAAAAGGATATAAACCCAGCACACTAAGTGCAAACCCACGATAAGGCAAGGCAAAACAGGGTCTGGAGAACAATCATCAGAGTTCGTAGAGCTAATAAAAGCTTCTCCAACACAAAAGCAGGAAGCCTGTCTGTCACCCAGAGCTGCTGATAGATGGGCAAGGAGTAAAGGAGGGAATTAAGAAAGATAAGGGCACAGCAGCAAAATTAAATTAATTCCTTGCACTGCCGTTCACTATGCAGGGGTCAGCAGGGTTCATATGCCAGAGCAACAAATCACCAGAGGCTGACAGTGCTTCCTCAAGGAGCCCAAATATGAAATTGCTGAACTTTCCTCCTTTGCATCTGAGGATTGGAAGGTGAGAAATTTTTACAAAAGGCTTTAGGAGTGACCCTGGGAATGACAGACCACAAAGTCTGATTTCCAGAGCAGGCAAAAGGGCAGAAAACTGTGGGACTGATCAGAATTAGCAGCAATGAATAAACACACGTCTGGGGCAGAGCCTGAAAGATGAGAGCAGAGTTTATATGGACAGATCTGAGTTGTCTGATGAGGAACCAGCCCTGCTAATACAGGAGATTTGGGCTGATACAGTGGAATCTGATTTTCTAAAAGCTTTTCTAGAACATCCCTCACTAAAGGTTCTTAAAGAAACTAAACTGTCATGGAGTAAGAGGGATTAATCTTCCTGTGAATTCCTGATAAAATGACAGGGAAAAGGGGCACAAACACAACATATGCAAGGGATGGTGCAGAAATTCTGCACTGCTTCAGCTTAGTCATGAATAACTTGCAAGAGGAGAAGGCAAAGTGACACACAGGTAATGAGGGTAACATGCAGAGTTTTTCAGAAAAGTAAAGTTTAAGAGAAAAGAGTTCCTGCCAAACCACCCAGAGCTCAGACTGGAGCCACAGTGCCAGTGCACATCTGTGTAATGGGACATACAGTGGGACTTGCACTTTGGCAAGTGTTGTGAGCCTGGATTCCCCCAGTCTCAGAGGTGGCCCTGGAGATGTGACAGCCATCCTCTGGCTACCACCGGGCTAGTTCCCGGTGAATACCTGACTCCACCCTCTGAGGGACTGATGGAAGAAGGAAAGCTTTGCCACGGCTGTGAGAAATCCCCCTGCAAACACCTCCCACCTCGGAGGATCATCCTCCAAATCCAATTGCAAACGGGATGCAATCCCTTTCATTGTTCTGGGATGGATGCAGGTGGGCAGGGGCTGCTGAGGCTCACTGCCCCACTCCCTGTCACCTTGGGGGCACAGCCCACGGCCCCTGGGTGCGGTGGATGGAGAGGAACGGCTCTGTACCTGGCACAAAGGGACTGCTTTCTGGGAAGGGTGCTGTGCTGCAAGGAAGCTTGTCCCTCTGCCTGGCCTGCCAGCTCCTCTCCTGGACTCCGGAATGACACCGGAATCTCTCCTGCCCGGCTGAAGCAGCAGGGAGCTTTCCCAGCATGGCAGGGAGCTTTCCCAGCATGGCAGGGAGCTTTCCCAGCATGGCAGGGAGCTTTCCCGGCAGCAGCTGCCTTGATTCTGCAGCAGCTGAGTTCCTGTACGGCAAAGAAAGCATCCGACAAAGCCCACACTAAATTAAGCCCGAATCTTTCGGCAGCACGGAGACAAGGGGGGGGTTCCCGACGCCTGCCCAGGGCGGGCAGCACCTGCCCCTGGCGGGGCCGGGGCTCGGGGCTCCCTTTGTCCCACCACGTGCCCACATACTGAGGCCACTTGTTCCCGTCTGATCGCAATTAGCACCGTGCCAAATTCCTCGTGCCCCGCGCTAATTCGAAAGGATGGGCATGTCACACCCTGCCAAGAATTACAGCCACTGCCAGCCGGGGCAGCCCGACCCTTTCATTAGGCCTTTGTTTCAGAAGTGAGGGCTCATGGACTCCTTTTCTTTGTCAGAAATACCCGTGGAGGCGCTGGAGGAGGCAGAAGCCGCAGGCCTGGCCCTCAGGATGCTGTGTGTACTGAGTCAGGCGAGGGGCTCTGCCCCACTCCCTGCTCTGTCACACTAACCCAAGTTTAGAAAAATCAACTGTGTCCGGGAGATGAAAGCCCAGGCCTCGGGGCTGCTGAGGGGCTGCTGCGGGGCTGCTGCAGGGCTGCTGCAGGGCTGCTGCGGGGCTGCTGCGGGGCTGCTGCGGGGCTGCTGCGGGGCTGCTGCGGGACT
>WEIU01019436.1:498057-528265 GCA_013389925.1 Aegithalos caudatus
GCCCGGCGCGGCGCAGCCCAGGCCGAGGCTCCCGGGCAGGGCTGCAGCCGGAGCCCTGCCCGCCACAGCACCGAGCACACCCAGCCCCAGCGGCACGGAAACATGCTCCTGGCTGCTTGTTGTCATCTGAACAGCGCTCCTGACATGACCTGGGGACACCGTGGTGATGGCCAAAACACCCATCACGCTGCCTGCTAAGCTGGTGATGTTCCTAACGTTTCTGGGCGGAGATTCCCTCGTGCCTGGTGTCAGCCAGAACAGAATCACAGAATCACAGAATCAATCACAGAATCACAGAATCAATCACAGAATCACAGAATCACAGAATCACAGAATCAATCACAGAATCACAGAATCAATCACAGAATCACAGAATCAATCACAGAATCACAGAATCACAGAATCACAGAATCAATCACAGAATCACAGAATCAATCACAGAATCACAGAATCAATCACAGAATCACAGAATCACAGAATCACAGAATCAATCACAGAATCACAGAATCAATCACAGAATCACAGAATCAATCACAGAATCACAGAATCACAGAATCACAGAATCAATCACAGAATCACAGAATCAATCACAGAATCACAGAATCAATCACAGAATCACAGAATCACAGAATCACAGAATCAATCACAGAATCACAGAATCAATCACAGAATCACAGAATCAATCACAGAATCACAGAATCACAGAATCACAGAATCAATCACAGAATCACAGAATCAATCACAGAATCACAGAATCAATCACAGAATCACAGAATCACAGAATCACAGAATCAATCACAGAATCACAGAATCAATCACAGAATCACAGAATCAATCACAGAATCACAGAATCACAGAATCACAGAATCAATCACAGAATCACAGAATCAATCACAGAATCACAGAATCAATCACAGAATCACAGAATCACAGAATCACAGAATCAATCACAGAATCACAGAATCAATCACAGAATCACAGAATCAATCACAGAATCACAGAATCACAGAATCACAGAATCAATCACAGAATCACAGAATCAATCACAGAATCACAGAATCAATCACAGACTCACAGAATCAATCACAGAATCACAGAATCAATCACAGAATCACAGAATCACAGAATCCTTTGGGGTGGCCAAGTTCATTGAGTCCTCCTCTAAGCCCATTGAGTCCAGCCACTCCCCAGCACTGCCCATGTCCCCAGGTGCCACATCCTCATGGGTTTTAAATCCCTCCGGAGATGGGGACTCCACCACTGCCCTGGGCAGCTGTGCCAGGGCTGGACAGCCCTTTCCAGGAAGGAATTTCTCCCAATGCCCAACCTTGCACAGACTCAGCAGTTGGCTTTTGAAGGACACTGCTCTCCCAAACCCGGCCTGTAGCACCCACAGCTGTTGTAACCTGTACGTACAGACTGCTGTAAAACCTCAGTAATTCCAACTGATTCCAAGGAGGATGTTGTGAATTACCAAATTTGTCAGGTTAGCAGCACAAGAGCAAATGTTCAGACAGAACAATGCTTCACAAAATGCAATTTAACTTATTTTCTTAATTGTGGGCTGATTCTGATTTATGCTAATTTATAACAGATTATGAACTCCATTATGTAATTGTGACAATGACCACAAAACTTTGACAATGCTAGAGAGGGTTTTGGTTATTTGGTTTTTCACACTCCCTTGCATAGGAGGGCTGGCACACACACGGCTGGGCCTGTGTCCCCATGTCCCCCTGACACGGAGCTGCCACCGATTGCAGAGCACAGCCCAGCTCCTTGCAGCAAATGAAGCCATCTCTCGAGCTGGGGTTGCTCTGTGAGGGACTGAGAGAGGGACACAGATCCTCCATGGAGAGGCTGAGGCACATCAGGATGTGGCCAGGTATTGCCCCAGCCCTGGAACTGTTCAAGGGCAGGTTGGATGGGGCTTGGAGCACCCCGGGATAGTGGAAGGTCCCTGCCCACGGCCGGAGGTGGACCAGGATGGGCTTTGAGGTCCCTTCAGCCCAAACCATTCTGGGATTGTACAATGAGGAGCTGCTCCAGTCTGAGGCTGACTGGGGCCTCTCTGGGTCACATCCTGCTCGGCCTCCTGCCTTGGGAACAGGATGGACCCACAGTGACTGGGGCCTTAAAGATCACCAGTGTCTCAGGGAGGAAATCCCCCAGCAGAGGCCTGCAGCAGGACATGGAATTGTTACATTTTAAATCCTGGTTCTGAGGTTTTTTACCCCCAGTGTGCATCTGAGGGACCTGAGCCAGAGAGAGGAACTGTAATTGGTTTTCAATGATTGTATCTTTTCCTGTGTTACTGCAGTACATGGCTAGGTTTTGTACCATACTGAAAATCAATAAAAATGCATAAAAAAATGTTCTCCCACCCCCCTTAAAAGTTAAATAATCTTGTTAGGATTCTGGCACTGCTATTTTAAATCAGTCTTTGCTTTCCATGCCAAGCCTGAGACTGGCTGGGGTTTCCCCCAGGACCCTCTGAGGAGCCAGTGCCGTGTTCCGGCAGAGCCTTCTCTTCTCCAACTGAACCTAAAGAGAATAAAAGTAGAAAAAACTCCACAAGAAATAATTTAGTCTCCACTCCAGATTAGGATTGGGGCAGAGATGCTCCAGGAGATAAGGATGTGAACAGGGGAGCTCCTTGAAGGGACGAAGGGATTGGGGGCAGTGGAGCTGACAGGGCCATTCACAGCTCCAGCACCAGGAGCCCCAGTGCTGCAGCAAACCAGGCAGTGCTGATGTGTCGAGGGAATGGCACAGCTGGACCAGGGGCAGGACACTCGGGCACCCCAGCACCCACCACGGGGTCACACTGACCCGGGAGCCCCGCTACGGCCTCATCCCTTTTGGATACACGGATATGCATCCACTGCTTTGCTTCGGCTCAGTGACTGACCATCAAACCCACACCCTCAAAGGAGTGCTTCATATTAAATGGAAACATTTATATTCCTGAAGAAAAACCAAAAATATTTTTAGTTTGATAAGAATATTTTGTTTTGCACAAGCAAAACTTTTCATTTGGACTGTGGTTTTTTTTAAAAAGTTTTTTTAAAAAGTTTCAAAAGAAAACCTTGCTAACAAAATGTAGTGATTTTAATTTTTTCTGATTTTTCTAAAATATCTTCACTTTTATTCAATCTCTTCCATTTAACATAGCTTTGCAAACTTTTAAAGCCTGTTTTTCTGAAAATAAATTATTTTCCTCTATATCTGGGTGCCCGCAGGAGCCTTTGCTCTTCAATGAACACACACACATCTCTGAGTTCAGTATTTTGTTGCATCAGCCTGGCCCCAGAGTCTGGAATTCCTCAGGAATTAAAGCCTTACATAAACACAGCATTTAACTCCATTACAATATAATAATGATTTTTAAACAACCTTGTAATAGGTTCTATAACTTTTTAAAAAGTGCATATTATTGTACTGTCATGGTTTCCTTCTCTCCCTAACAGCCCAGTCAAAGCAACAGATACAAAGATAAACACAACTGGGAAGGTACTGAGCACTACGTAGCCCCTTTCCCAGGTTTAGAACTTGCTTTTCCCAGCTGCCAGCTGCTCCACAGACAGCCCATACTAAATGTGGGACAAATTGTGTATTCTTAAACTAAAATATTTTTCAGTTAAAGCAAGCATAGATTATTTATTCATTTGTATTTGCATTTAAATACTTGAAAAATGTCCAAATTGACTACTTTGAAATTTGTTCCAAAATTTCCCCCTAGGTTGTGACCTTGTGGCCAAGTCTAATCTCAAAGCAAATTGAAACACTGAACACATCCAGCAGCTCTGGATGCGCTTTCCCTGGAGAACCAGTGCAGCCGTTTGCAAACTCAGCCAAGCGCTGGGTTTGGGACCTACACCTGGGGTCCAGGCAGGGGCTTTCCACCGTGCCACCCAGCCTAGAGCTGATGACCCAAGGTTTTGTTGGGAAGGTTTTATTCATCCAACTTGGGGGTTTCCTTGAATCTCCTGTTTGCAGCCATACCCAGCTCGGCCTCCTGTTAAAAATCCTTCCCAACATTTGTGGTTGTGGTGGAAAGCACCGGGTTTCAGAAACCAGAATTCCAAGGAAAGTAGGAACTACATCAGTTTTAATACTCTATACATATTTGTGTCACATCTGTGCTTTAGGGAGCTCAGCTGATAGCCACGACAGTGGTTCCATTTCCCATCCCCTCTAGCCCTGCAGGTACCTACGCCCCACTCTGCTCCTCACAGCCCCGGGCTCACATCCCAGCCTGGCCACGGAGCTCCCAAGCCAAACACCAGCTGGGGGTGGACCCACAACAAGCCTAGCTGCAGGCTTGTCCTTCCTTTGTCATAAATCTGGTTCCTGCAAAGAGCAGAATTCCAGCAGATTAATTCCTTACAGCGTCCCTCACAAGGAGAACTGCTGAGAGGGAAGGGAGGAAGCCGGGCACTGCTCTAAGATCTCAGCCAGCTGCAGAATGTCACAAATCAGCAAGAGAGGTGGCTTCCTGACAACGTGCCCTGATCCCGGTTCCCCCAGATGAGGGGCAGCTCCTTTGCTCATGATTATTCTTCTTTCATGAACAGAATGAAGAAAACAGATACAAAAGAGAATTCTTAGGTGTGCAGAAGAGGACAATAGTCAAGAGTTTGTCTGTCAAATCTCTGGTGGATCAGACATGTAACTAAAGAAGTATCCAAGAGGTTTGTTTTATTTAATATTTACCATTAATAATAAAATTCATTCTAAATCAAGAGAGCAGGATGGAGCTGGGTTTGGAGTTCCTGACCGAGAAACCAACTTGGCCCCTCACCTGAGCACAACAGCTCCCTGAGAGGCTCTCAGAGCCTGCAGACTCCCAAGATGGGGAGTATCTCAGGATTTCACCAGTGTGACCTCTAGGTTTGGGTCATGGTGTTCTTGGAAAAGCCCCACACATCCTTGCTGGCCCCCAGGCAGGGAGTCAGGCAGCGAGCCCGGGGCTGTGGCTGTGCAGGCTCTGGGGCTGTGCCAAAGACACCAACCACGACAGTGATCACCCAGCGTGTGACAAACAGGGGCAAAGGAGCTGCCAGCTGTGTGTGCACCGTGTAGCTGCTGCTTCTTTTATGCCATTTGATAAGAGTGTGGGATTCTCTAAAAAAAACCTTAAAGGAAACATCTCTAGTCTTCCCCCTCTCCAAATACTCATGTGTCAATTTATATAAAACAAAACCATTTACTAAGAAAAGCAAAAATATTTAAACAGAGATATAAACTGCATAGGAGACATTTCAGCTCCCTGTAAATAAGTTAAAAACTTGAGGGTAGAAAAAATTACTAAATTCTAATCCCAAACAAATGGATTGGCTGGTAATCCCTCTGGCACAGTTTGCTTGCCTCCCGCCAGCCTTCTGAGGTGCTGGACAATCCCAAAGGACATTTGCCTGGAGAAGCTGTGGCTGCCCCATGCCTGGAATGCCCAAGGCCAGGCTGGACAGGGCTTGGAGCAACCTGGGCTAGTGGAAGGTGTCCCTGCCCATGGCTGGGGGTGTGATGAGATGGGCCCTTCCCACCCAAACCAGTCTGGGATTCTGGGATTCCAGGACGAGGAGACTACCAAAGCTTCCACTTCCCCTTCTCACTGCAGGTTCTCTGGGTCAGAGCCCTCTGAGAGCCACAAGGTCAGCTCCAATTCCTTCTCCTGGCTTAGGGGCAGCCTGAGCTCAATCACAGAAAATGCAAACCTTTTGTCAGGGAATGGCTCCATGTCGGGGTGCCAGAGGGAAGCAGCAGCCCTGCCCTGCAGTGGTGATATCAGTGGTAAGGTCCCCCCCTTCCCCTTACTCCTTCCTCAGCAGCCCCTGGGTCCCTGCCAGTCCCCCCTGCCCAGGTCATTACTGCTCCCTTCAACACAGGCTCCAGCATCCCTGCAGGGCAGCGCGGCCCGGCCTGGCTGTGCCTTCCCGGCACAGGAGCGCTGTCCCGGCACAGGCACGGGCACCCAGAGCCAAGGCGATGCTCCGGCAGCACGGAGCTGTCTCCTGTAAATAACCCTGGGTTTGCACATGGATTATTTAGGCTTTCTGATGAAGCTGCAGAAATGCCACTGCGGCGGCCGCGCGCCCAATCAGGCGGCGGCTCCGTGACCCCGGCCTCTCCCGGCTCCCAGCTTCAAGGGGAAAAACCCTCCTTGTCTCTCGTTAGCCCTTTTTTTATGATCTAGGATTCTGTTAATAATGACTCCATGTTACATAAAACAGATACATTAATGTCACCAAGTCCCAAAAGTACTGAATCAAGCTGACTCCTTCAGAAAGGAAGAAAGTAATAGATACGAGCCTTAATAAGAGCACGGATCCGAAGGATGGGAAGGGCTCCACCAAATCGCTTTCTCCTTCCTATTTGAAATGGGGGATTTAAAGGGCCATGCAGCTGGAGAAGATCAGAGTCGTGGCAAGATAACTGTGAACACGCCATCAAAGGGAGCAAATCAAACGTGATTTTAGGTGGTGTTGCAAAGGCACGCTCAGCCTGCTCCACCTGCCCGCTCCGCTCCCAGTTGCTAATGGGGAAAGGAGATGGAGAGGCTCGGCAGCCCCACAACCTGGCACTCACCTTTCATCTCCGCAATGAAAGTGCTGCCTTAGACCAGCGGCTCTGGAGAAATAAGTTGCCTGGACTCAGCTTAGAGGAAAAACTGGCCGAGTCCTTGACCTATGTACATGGCTGAGACTATTTCTACTCCTCTACAGCTAGAGCAGATGTTACAATTAAAAGCAACACCCAGTGACCATTAGTGCTTGAGAAATATTAAAACAGAACAAAACCTCTAATCAGAGGGATGAAAATACTTAAGTGGCAAAACTAGTCATGCCTGAAAGCTACAGAAAAGAAAACACAGGACGGTCTGACCGAGTCATCTGCAATGGAACGTGATGCAGAAGAGGTGTGATCAGAATCAAATATTGGTGGTCTCACACAGATACTGGGTGGCAAAGTCCCTGTGAATTGTGACCAGAGAACATGAAAATTGATCAATAAATTTGTAAGCAGTTGCAAGTAGTTTAAGGGAAGAAATATGATATGAAAACCAAAGCTACATTTGCTGAATCTTGCTTAGCTGGACATCCACCAGCCAGAGACAGGGCAGATGTTTGGATTCCCGTCTTAGTGAATTTGTGAAAAGGTAAAATCCTAAGACCAAGATGAAGCTATAAACAGACACAGTGTATTTTGTAGAGTGGCACCAACACATAAGGCTGGATTTGACAAAATGAAAACACAAAGAGGAAACATGAGGCCTGATGGGGCCCCGGTGTGGTGCTCCAGAAAGGCGGACTCAAGGCAGGGAAGTTCCACCAGCCACAGAGAGTGCAATACCCAGAACAACTCAGGATTTACATCATGTAGATATGTAACAAAAGGGGAAAATCTAAATTAATCTGCTTGCTCCTCTCTTGTTGAGCCTGGAACTCACAGGGGTGGAAGGATGTCCAGGGACAGCAACTGTGTCCAAAGCTGTGAGTGACCACTGAGCAAAGCCAGCAGCACACAAACCGTGGGAGTGGGGAGTGTGAGAGAGGGGAAAGCAGGAAGCAGAAGGTTATTCCTTAGGAAACATCCAGGCTCCAGCAGCACATCTCCTATTCCTGGTTTGCACCAGGACTGCCTCTCCCAGCAGAGCCTGGGAGCAGCTCTACACCAGCACTCAAGTGCCATTCACACTCATCTGTACAAACAAATCCAAATTCAACTCCCCTGACAGAGATCCTCCCGGGGATTAGGTCTATTAAAATTTGTATTTTGTAATTACTTCAGTTTGCTTTGCTTCTTTTCAAGGTTTTATGCTAAATTACATGGATGGAGGGTCAAGCTTTGTTTAAAAGATCTGGTTGTTCTGGGTTGTGCCACTGTTGGAACAAATTTTAAATCATGTGATACAATCACCATTTTGATTGAGAGGGTCACTTTTAACCAGCCTGTCTGTGTTTAACAGAGCAAAATCTGGCTTGATCTACTAATTCTTAATTTAACATAAAGAACATGACAGATCAGCCACTTTTCCTAATGCCCCACTTATACAATGCTCAAATTGGAATGAGCATTGTGTTTATGCAGCTCACCATGACAAACAGCAGGCACCACCACTTTTGGGGAGAAAAAGCTACATCTCTGTGCATCCGTTCCAAATTCACAGAACGCCTGTAACAGTTCTGATCTCAGAGTGGTATGAGAATTAATTTGTGAACAACCAAAAGTATAATATAAGTGCTAGGTGCAATTATTTCAAGCACTAACTATCTCATGACAATGGCAGATAGGAGTTAGACAGCAACGAGACTAAAACTGTGGTTATTTCATTATTGCATAGACAATGCCAGCCCTCAAAGCATGCCAGGCATTTTCCAGATCAGAGGAAAGTGTGATCCCTACTCTGAGAGTGCCTAATCTAAAAAGTCAAAGATGAAAAGAGGGAAAGGAACTCTGGATACAAAGGAATCTATGTAGTGACAGGTCCCAGCTTGTTATTTTAATTAAAAATATGCTAAATCCTTCTTTTTGCCTCTTTCAGCCCTCTCATCCTGGCTCTAAGCTTCAATTCCAGTGTCCACATAACCTCCCTAATCATCCACCGCTCCCTCCACATAAAGGAGCTCTTTGGAGCCGTGTCAGTCTGGGAACAGGGTACGTGTCACAGAGTGACACTGGGCACCATGACAGATCCCAGAGACTGGAAATCCAATGTATCCAGCCCAAATGTGCTTCTGGGGAGCCACACACATCCTGCCAACAGGGGCCTGGAATTCAGAGGCTTCTTGTGACTTACAGGGAGAAAAATGAAGAAAAGTCCCCAGCAGTGGCTGCATTGCACCTGCACCTGGGCACACCTTGCAAAGGGCATCCACTGCCCCAAACCTGCCTCAGAAGACCATCAAATCCCCTGAGCCCAACACATAAAAAACCTAATTTATCAATGAGTTCAGAGTGTGCCAGCAGTGTCGTGCCAGTTTAAATCTTGTCCAAGACTTTTCCCGGGGCTCAGAGGTCCCACTGCCACCTTCCTGTTGGCATGTCTCAACCTTGACGCAAACGTCCCCTGGCCCTGTGCCCCACTCCCTGGCTGCCCCTGGAGCACTGGATATTCCTTCAGATGCCTAACAAGCGTTGAACACAACTGAGGTTTAGAGAGAGGCAGAAATCAATAGGGCAGCTTCCAGCAGGCACGCCGAGGGATTAGCTGTCCCACGGAACAGCACCGGCGGCTCAGGGGAGAGTCATGACTCCGAATAGCGCACGAGGTTTATGAGGCTGGGGAGCAGCCTCTGGCCCCGATAACCCCCAGCTGGCCACAGGAAAAGCCGGCCGTGGAAACAAGCACCTCAACACCCTGCCCGCAGCAGCAGGAGCGGCTCCCTGGGGCAGGGCAGGGTGGCCGCAGAGGTCACTGTGAGCACTGCCCGGCCAGGGGTGTTTCCCACACCTCCACTGCAGCCGGGCGACAAATCTCGCCTCTGGAGATTGAAAGGGAACAACCCAGAAAGGCTGTGCGGGGACAGCAGCGGTGTCCCCGCACAGGGACAGCAGCGGTGTCCCCGCACAGGGACAGGCAGTGCTGGCAGCAGTGTCCCCGCACAGGGACAGGCAGTGCTGGCAGCGGTGTCCCCGCCCGAGCGCCCCCCGCGCTCTGACCCCACCGTGCTCAGCGCCGTAAATCTGCTGCACCTGATGGGAGATGGGCTTTTTAGGATCTCTCCGGGTGCTTTGAGGTAGCACTTCCATGAACTCCGTGCCACAATAAATAACGCTACCTGCAATATGTCTTAGGGAACGTGGCAGCAGCCGCTGTCCTGCCATGAATTTTTATTCTTCTGCCGTCTGGAAGATAGATTCCAGATACAGCATTTCCCCGCACTTAGTGTCAAATCTCTTTACCC
Organism: Aegithalos caudatus; assembly: GCA_013389925.1. Taxonomy (NCBI): domain Eukaryota; kingdom Metazoa; phylum Chordata; class Aves; order Passeriformes; family Aegithalidae; genus Aegithalos; species Aegithalos caudatus. The sequence goes on from WEIU01019436.1 coordinate 507,966, forward strand.
CTTTGCCCCGACAGAATGACAGGGACCACAAATAAAATAAAAGAATAAAAAAGAAGCTTAGGAAAAATGGCCTGAGAGCAGAGGGAAAGCACTAAACTCCCCTCCCTCTGCAGCTGAGCAGCTTCAGATCTGACAGCAGTGACTAAGGCAGGGGCAGTTGGAATGGGAAAAGGCAATTTTTGTATGCTGCCAATGAGATTTCTGCAGGAGGATGCCACAGAAAAGAGCACAGAGATGAAATTTCTCTGAAGAATATAATGTATGCAACAGTGGATAATATGGGAGAATGGGTTTGTGTGCTGGCCCAAACTGCTGTGCCTGGGATGGGGAAACTAAGCACTCGCCCAATAAAGGGATTTTTTAAAATATAAAACTTTTTCCATTATAAAGAAAAGGGTCACATGCAATGACTAACAAAATGATCTAAATATTTGCAAACCTTGACCTGTAGATCTGATATGAAGGCTAGAGTGCAAAGCGAGAGCGCTGTAACAATTACCAAGAATAGCAGGGAAAGAGGCATGGAAGTGGCAGGAGAAGGCTGGCAGGTGGCTGGGATTGCTGAGAGCCAGGGCACAGGGCACAGCAGGGCAGAGCAGGGCAGAGCAGGGCAGAGCAGGGCAGAGCCCAGGTGGGAACACTGGAGCTGTGCTCCGCAGGGACCTCAGCGGGGCCGGGCACCGGGCTCAGCACTGCTGGGGCCGTGTCTGCACACACACAGACATGGACCTTCAGGCTGGACAGGACAACATCCAGAGCTGCCCTCGAGCCTCAGCAAGTCCTGCTCCAGGACCAGGCTTGGCTTTCTGGTCGCCACATATAAGCAACCAAGCAAACCACCCACAGGACTCCAAAAGAAAGAAAAAAAAAAAAANACGCAGGCAGGTAAAATATTATTAGTTGTACAATTCCATTGGGACTATGAGAAATATCTGCTCAAACAACAGAATAACAGCTGGAAAAACTCCAGAAAAGGTAAACAGCTCCAACTAGCCAGGAGTTAATAGTGCACAGGGTTTTTTTCCTCTCAGTTTCCCTCTTCCAGTTCAGTGCCTTATAGAAAACCAATATCATGTCTCTTTTCCGCTTTGAATATCTGGGCTGCGGTGCAGTCTTGTCTGAATTTGAAGACATTATTTTACTTTCTTCCTTTGCTCTGATGAAATTACCAAGTTTCATGTCCCTGACACAAAGATATTACGGTCAGCACTCCAGCACCCTCCCATTAATACACACATCCATTAGAACACACAGTTTGGCAAAGACCTCATTGTTCTCATTGTTCTGCCATCAAGTCACCATGGCCCAGGCTTCAGGTGAAGCCAGAATCCATGGACACCCTAGGAAATGTCCCCTTCAGCAGGTGTGAACCCAGTTCACATCAAAAATGATGACCCAGTGGTTGAACACAGCTACACAGCTGCCTTAACATCTATCCTCTCCTATTTCCACTTCTGAAACAGAACTTTAAACACTGGAAATAAGACTTTGCAAAACGTATATTTTACTGAGCAACAGCTGCACAAAACCAGCCCCCTGAAGATGTCAGATGACGCTTATGCCACAAAGCAGAGTTAAAGTGAGGAGATTTACAAGGTCATTGACAAATGCAAGTATTGATTGAGTATTAAAGTGTCTTGTGATTAATACAGCCTTCGAAGTAATTAGTGTAGAAGATCTCTTATATCTCCCCATGTTTAAATAATGTATCTGTGAACATGCAGACCCCCTGTCAATCACTCTGGCTGAGGCCAAACATCATCTCACCTGATAACTCATTTGGAAACTGGGCTTCCTGCCTTTCAGTTCAATCTTTCAAAACCAGCAACTCTTCCCTAATTGCCTGGGGTGACCTATATTTAGATCCTTGCAGTTCACTGGGGGGGATAGAGAGGGAGGAGAGAGCAAGGAAAAATGCTAAAGCACCTTATTCCTACAATGGCACAAAAACCCAGGAGAAATTCAGAGGCACTGAATGGAAATGACCTCACAGGAAAGGCTCTAAATCTCTGAGGGGCTCCACGCTCTGGATTTAAACAAACTCTCCAAGCCCCTCTCGGCTAATCCTGGCAGTAACTTCTGCAGAGGGAGAAACCCCAGCTGGTGCTGAGCACTCTCAAACTGCACCTGGCAGTCCTGGTGTCCCCGTCCCAGCTCTTGATGCCCACCAGAACAGCCTAAATCCCACCTGAACCGAGGTCACCACCAGGAAGATCAGGCTGCCAGCAGTTCCTACAGCTACCTCTGAGTTTTCCTAGAGCAAGCCAGCGCTCATCGCTCCCCTGGATCCAGGATGGAAACATCCTGCTTGAAATGCCACTTTAGGAAAAGATCAGCTTGACACCTTGTGGGGTTTTTGGAGCCCACGAAGCACCAGGTACTTATCCAATGTCTTCTTGGTCCCTTTTCTACCAGTCTCTAAGCAATTGCAATCACTTGGTTTCCCTCAAGCACACTTTGAGGTCGTTAAACATTTACTGCTTATTGGATAAATAAGGCTCCAGGAAACAGTTTCCTTTCAAATCACCCATTTCTGAGTTGCTGTTTGATTCCAGGTTGGAAAAAGCCAAGAACTGAACTGTGACCCCACCAGCATCTTGCTCTTATACTTTCTACTAACAGAGACCAAGGACAGGCGTAGAATATACAAATATTCTGGAATTCTGCTAACACTGCACACTCGTCCTTCCTGGGCATTGCCCGTGGGTGCAGAGCTGCAGCCATTCCTGTTTTGAGGAGAGCTGGGAGCCCAGCACAAGTGGATGTCTGGAGAAGCCACAGCCCTCACCTTTCATGGCCTGTTGCCCTTTCTGAGGTTAAAACATGCAAGAAATGGGAGTTACTCACCCTCAGACCTGAACAAATCGGAGCAACTCCTAAACTAATTCAGAGGGAGAAAAAAGAAGGAAAAGAATCCTTCTTGTTTGGAAGACAGTGAAAGAAATCCAAACCTGTGACTTCAGAGGATCCCAGAGTTGTTTGGGTTGGAGGGACCTTAAATCCCACCCAGTGCCACCCGTGCCATGGGCAGGGACACCTCCCACTGTCCCAGGCTGTCCCCAATGTCCAGCCTGGCCTTGGGCACTGCCAGGGATCCAGGAGCAGCCACAGCTGCTCTGGGCACCCTGGGCCAGGGCCTGCCCATCCTCCCAGGGAAGCATTCCTTCCCCAAATCCCATCCAGCCCTGCCCTCTGGGTGTTTTGGCCTTCTCTTTAGATGAAGCACTAAAAATATTCTTCTGCCTTTAGTGTTAATCTCACTTTCTTTTTTCTCACACCTGCTACTGTCCCACGACTCATGAGCCCCTCTTCCTTCTCCTTTTCCAAGTTTATTTATTATGACTATTTAACCAGCTATTGGTTCAACACACTCCACTCAAATATTCATCATTTGGTTCTCTGGGCAAATCGTATTTAATCAGCACAGCACAGAAAACAGTGTAATTATAGATGCCGGATGCCATTACACTCATAAGAAATTAAACCTCATCTTAAGCTGTCCAGGGGTGCCCTGAGGAAAATAGGCTGTGTGGTGGGAAGGTGATCCAGAGGTTAGTGCCAGATGTGCTTTTAGGTCCTCCAGACTCAAGAAATACAGAGGGTGGGGAGGCACAGAAGGAGAAGGAGAGAAGCCTCTATGGACAAAAAACCAGAACTTCTCATGAGGAGGTCAGTAAACACATCTTTTTTTTTGAGAATATGGCAGTGCCTGTTCCACTTTATGCCAATTACAGCATTCTAACAAGGTTGGTTTTTTTTTAAGGTAAATAATTCTATTTTAGTAATACTAATGGAAAATGCCTTTACTGATCGATAAAGTCCAAAAAGTTATTACAGCAACAACGATGCAGGAAGATGCTCAGAGGAAGCAGCGGGGCAGACTCCTCCAGCTGACACAGAACCCCCTAAAACTGAACACTGCCCTCGGATAAAGCAGCACAGGTAACCCAGGCTGTGTCAGGAGATGCCAGAGGAGCCCCTTCCCCTGCAGTGTGTGCCCACCACCGGCCACCAGCACCCGGCAGCAACAGCCCCCGTCAGCCCACAGTGCCCAGGGAGTCCAGAGGGGGAGGGGAGATGTTGTTTGTTTGGGTTTTTTTTTTTACTAATAATACATCTGAGGTTCAGATAAGTAACTAAGAGGAAGGAGAGCTCCTTCTAGTCCATCCTGCTGCTGACAATTAAGAAACCTCAAAGTAATTTTTGAAAATGTCAGCGTCTCATTTAGCAAAGGGATAAATAATGAATGAAGCATAATCACTGTCCTGTGCTGGTGGTACAGCTTCGCGGTGTCATTAGTAAACTAACGGTATAATATCTTCGTGTCACAGTTTAATTATATCTTGTAATTAGTTTCAGCAATGGATTGCACAGAGTCAGGCCCCCTGAGCTAAACAAAAGGTAATAGAACTTTCAGAGTCCTTGCATAAATCAATTATGAAAGTGTCCTGTGTTATTTGAGGCTTGTTTGCTGTAATTTTATGCACAAAGAAGAGATGATCCCTGCTGCCTACGGAGGGCGATTCACCTCACCAATTGCCTGCCTAAATGAGTGTGAGTGCTGAGGGGCAGGGGCTGCTGCCAGAGCCAGCGGGGCCAGCTCTGTGTGCAAACGAGCCCGGCCTGCCTGTCAGCACAGACACAGCAGCCCCAGGGACAGCCGTGGCAAAATGGCAGCAAATTCCTCATGGTGAGAACGGTGAGGCCTTGGCACAGCTTCCCCAGAGGCTGCCCCATCCTTGGGAGTGTCCAAGGGCAAGCTGGGAGAGGCTTGGAGCAGCCTGGGATAGTGAAAGGTGTCCCTGCCCATGGCAGGGGTGGAACGGGGTGAAGTTTAAGGTCTCTTCCCACCCCAACCTCTCCTGGATTTGATGGCATGCCCACTCAGTAGGATGGCACCATGATCCTCCTTGCTGTTGGTGCTGATGTGTTCCAGGCCAGCACTGGTGATGAGCACAGCTGCCTTGTGTCCAAAGCTGCACGTTGTTGCATTTTTGTTCACTATCCCAAGCACCATCCAAACAGCACCACCTGCCTCTCCCTGTTCTTCACCAAGAGCAAAGCTGCCCTGCGTGTTCAGATCTGATCTCCAGTTTGCATCAGCACATCAAGACAGATTGGATATTAACAAGATATTTTTCCCTGAAAGAGTGGTCAGGGATTGAAATAAGTTGCCCAGGGAGAGGCTGGAGTCACCCTCTCTGGAAGTGTTCAGGAGATGTCTGGATGTGGCACTTGGGATGTGGTTTAGGGGTGGCTTTGATGGTGTTGGGCTGGACCCGATGATCTTAAAGGTCCCTTCCAACCTTGATGATTTGGTGAAGACCAGCCACCAGCAGCAGCTCCTGGCCCAGTGACTGTCTTCAACCATATCTGGGGTCGTTGTCTCTCATCCCTGATCTTACTCCTCTGCTGCCACAGGAGAGAATCACACAGGGGACCTGTGCTAGAAATGGATCCAGGCAGGTGAAGAGTCCCTTGAGGTCACCCACTTGTACTTGCAGTGGATCAGAATCTCAGAATCAGCCATCCCATATGCTGCTACTACTTGAGCTCTGGAAATTCTACAGGAATTTTTTCCCTTTTCCTAAGAGCTCTTCATGCCGCACCAGGACTGTGGATAGGACAATCCATACCTGGGAAGGGCCTGGGAATGATCCTCACCAGCCCAGCCTCTATGTTCTCATGTATTTTCAGGGGAAAAAAAGGAGGCTGAATTACAGGAATTTAATGTTTAAAATAATGTTTCACAGTTCAGGCTTAATATCTGTATTTTATTTGCATATTTTTGCCTCAGTCTTCTGAAGAGTGCTACGTATTCCGTGACCATTCCTGTGTGTAGGGATGCACGCACGAGGCTCTCACTGCTCTCATGTCTGAGTGCCTGAATCATTTATCTTTTCATGTTGCTCCTCTGCCCCCACTGCTTGGTGTTGGAAGCTGCCTATGTGACGTGGGATGGAGAAGGTGGAAAAAAAACCCCTAAATAAAATGAAACCTCTCAGTGTGTCTAATTCTGGCCTACTGATATCTCCAAAAGCAAAAAAGGCTCAGAGCAGCAGCAAGGGGCTGTCCGGGGGTCACCCAAGCCAGGGCTGAGCGTCTGGGACCCCACTGCGGGCAGCAGAGGGGAGTGTGGAGAGGAGTCTGGAAGGTGCCAAGACGTGTAATTGTCTCAGTCCCCATCGAGCTGCAGAACACACCGGGGTCCTGCTTCAAAGCCCTCCTCAAGTCTGCCTTGAAAGCGAATCCCGTGGCACGCTGGCCTCGCTGTTTATACAACAACTTCCAGGTTTAAATGAAAAGCTGCTTCCCAAAGCAGCCTGAATCCTCCCATTGTGAGCCCTTCAGCAGATTTAACAATAGGAAAAGCACCGAGAAGGAAAAAAAAAAGGAAAAAAAAAAGGAAAAAAAAAAAAGTCCAGTGCTCGGAGCGGTGCTGCAATCCAGCCGGTTGCCATGGAGACATGATGACTTGTTCACATGGCAACATACCTTCGGTCCACTGTTAAAATGATGAGAGCAGCCGGGCTGCGGCAGGCACGGCATCGGCGCGAGCGGCCGGGGCCGCGGGAGGAGGGACTGACAACAAAGGTGCAGAGGGCAGCTCGGGGGCAGGGAAACCAGGGGCACAAACTGAGTCCTGCCTGTGCACCACAGATGAGTAACAGCCACGGGGATGGTAAACCAAATTTTGCTGGGATATAAAATCTTCCTTTAGAAGCCAAAGGATGAGTGGCATCATCCAAAGGGCACTGAACTTCTTCAGGATGTCACCTCCAGGAGTCGTGGCAAAAAAATGAACTGGGAAAGGAAGGGAATCACTGGAGACCCCATCAACACAAAACCAATTGTGGTAAAGATAAAACTTAAAAAACTGCCACTGCAGCAGTGAACTGCAATCATGTAGTTTGTAATTTACATTAAAATCCCAAACAACTAGCAACTGGGAAATTGTGCAACATCTATTTAGTCACAATGAATAGCTGAGATTATCAAAAAGATGCCCCTGTTGCCATGTTATTGGTGTGTTTTCTGCAATTCTTTTAATTTTAACAGATTTACACCTCTTCCTGATAGCACAGAAAATTGTGATACTGCTGGGGTGCTCATCATCCTCATTTAGATGAAGGACAGGATGAATCTCTGTGGTTTATGAAGCATGTGCATCATACAACAGACATGAGAAAGTCTCTTAAAACATAAAACGTGGGGGAAAACACCCTTAATCCAGATTCTGTTTTAATGTAATTTGCAGAATGAGGATGCAGTGAGGCTCACCATGGGTGAGGAGGTGGCTTTGGAGGCCATGCTGTAAGTCCCCCGCACGGAGGGCACGAGGCCCCAGATTTTGGCAGATGGGGGACCAAAGGAGCTTTAATTTCATCTCTGTCACTGATTAAACAACAGCTTTGTCCCACTCCCCAAAACACAGTGATCAATAATGACCTCGTAAGGATGGTAAACTGCATGTGCAAGGAAAGAAAAACAATCTTCTGGTGTCCATCAAGCCATCACAATGGCCACACTCACCTTCCCTCCTGAGGACCAGAACAGCTACAAAGTGCCTGAAATCATTAAGCAGATGAAAATGCCTGAGGTGGGCTTGGGCTAAACTTCACCATTTCCCAACCACAAGGCATCAAAGACCAATCTCTCACCATCCATTTGCTGTTTCCTTTTTCCCTGCACACACCTGTACCTGTGAAGTTTGTCTGTGCTTGGGAAACACAGAGCATCCTACACCCTTCCCACATAGAGGTTCCCTCTTCATCCATGGGCAGCCAGGCAGGAGGAAGGAGGGCAGCAGCTGGAAAGGGCTTGTTGGCACAGAAAGCCTTTGGAGTGCATCTGTACCTCTGCACAGCACAGCTCCACATTCGGTTTGTAGGAGCTTTTCAAACAACAAAGGGATTATGTTGATCTAAGGTAAGTATATTTTATGTGAGTCAATGTGACAATGCTGGCAGGAACACAGAGGTGAGGGGCTGGTCTGGAAGCAGTCAGGGAATCTAACTTCATATATTGGAAGGGCCCATTTTTATTGATAACACTTTAGTCAATAGACTCAACAGTTCAAATGAACTTGGAATCTTTCAGTGTGCCTCAATGCTTTAGTGTCCGGTACAGGAAGTAGAATAGCAGAAACTAGGACTACAACTGACCAGAAAAAATCTAAAAGCAACCAACAGGCTTCACGGTTCCAATTTGTAAAGACGGATACCAAGCTGGAGGAAATATACCCTCAGTATTTATTTCTAATTCACAGACTTTCAAAGTGGGCACAGGAAGTCTTTTGCAGTGCTTTTCTCTCTCATCTCTTACTGCTCCACCCTGGCATATTCAGAAATGTTTTGCTACTTTTGACATCCCACTGGCACCACACACAGCTGTGCAATCCCTCCTTAAAACAGCTGCTTCTACAAACCGCAATAATCTTTCTTCTAAAAAGGAATAACAATTCCTATAAAGAGCAGAGAAATTGAACCAAGTTCACTTATTCCTAAACTTTTGAGGATAAACCCAATTTAAGAAATGAGATTTATCTGAGGAATAGATCAGGAAGAATTTTCAGCCACTTGCAGGAACTTCATTAAGGAAACAGGAACCCGCAGGTTCACCAGAGAGCCAACAGGTGTTTAAACAATTCCTACTACCTACGCTCTCACGTCGACTTTATTTTCAAGTTTCACTCAATGATGGAGTTGTTCCTCAGCTCCTTGTGTGCTTAGCCATTTAATTAAAGCAATCCATATTGAATTCATGTCCAGATGCCTTGACCAGCAGAGCCAGATCCTCATTGGCATGCCAGCTGCTCAAAGAAGAGCACAGCCCCTCGCATACTAATCAGAGGGGAAGGCAGTGATTCATCAGCCCGCGGTACTGCTTCAGCATCTACAAGCACTTATGACATGTAATTGCTGGTGCATAAGCAAGCCAGGCCACATTAAAAAGCCCACAGATAGTCAGAGATAAAAATTAATGACTTTTGCTTTGTGTAATCCTGCCTGTGTTTGGGGGAGGGGAGGGAGACCGGGATTAATGGACAAATGTAAGGAGGCACAAAGGAACAAAGAGTTTCTTGGCCTTGTTTACATATTGAACAATAATAATAAAAGAAAAGCGACAAGTTATGGGAAAGGCAAGTGTGAATTTTCGGCACGAGTGAGTTGGAAGACTGCTTGCAGTTCATTAGGGATGCAGAATTTCCATAGTCATTATTGTGAAACAAACCCCCTCGGAAGGCCCTTGTGGGAGCAAGGGCAGCAGTTTTGATTATTCCTCTCTGGCTGGTGCTGAGGATGTCATTAGGAGCGCGCGGGCCGAGCGGGGATCGCTGTCTGGGGAGGAATAGCTTATCCTGGGCAGCACCCAGCCGGGGTCACAGCGGGCCACGGCTGTAAAATCTGGGAAGGACAGCGAGGTAAATCAAGGACAGCAGACAAAGACATGATGTAATGCACCCACAACAGAAGCTTCTGCAGATCAAGTGCTCATCAAAATATTCATGCATCAGCACTGTTGTTTGAATCTCCCTCTCGCCTTTCTTTCCCAGTGATGGATACAACCTCTTTGGAACACTTTTCAAAGAAAATGCCATTTTTCTGTCTTATTTTTTCTTTAACATTTGCTTTCTGAAGCCTTGATGAGATGTGAATCTGGAGGGAACAAAGATGATGTGTGTGATCTCACACATAATCAGACTTAGCCTCACCCAAAGCCCACCTCCAACATATGCAACCCCAGCAGCTTCCAGGGCTCTACTGAGCTCAGTAGAAACATCCCCAGGTACAGTAGCAGAGATGTGGGAGCAGAGTTTCCTGGCATGAAAACTTCCACTTACACATGCAGCTGCACGTTCTCCAGGCAACTAGCTCTGGTTCACTCCTAAATGCTGGCTCCAGCCTGGACTCTGATTTCCAGTCCACTTCAGCCACCACCCTCATCCAAGAAAGCCAATTCACTACCTGTTGAATGAAGTTTCTTATCTGTAGCTGGGAAGAGTTATTTTAGGAAATACAAAATTATCCAAAGTGTATGTATCTTGGCACTATGGAAAACTGCCATTACCATGACAATAGCGCCAAAAAAAGGATGAATAAAAGTATTCCCTAGTCATGTACGTCGATCATTTTAATATGCAAATAAACCTTTCCCACAGAGGTCAGCTACGGCCACTGCTCGGCCTGGAGGTGACAACACGGGTCTGGCAGGACACGGCGGGATGGGCGCTACACAAGGGCCCGGCTTTAAACAGCACAAATTAATTCACCTTCCATCTCCCCCATCTCCCAGCTGGTAACATTTGTAAAGCCAGTCTGCAGGACTCCTGTGCCTTCCCAATCTTGCCGAGCCCTGAGGAGCGGAGGGCAAAGCAGCAGGTCTCAGGAAAACAGAAAATCATTGCTATCGGCAGGCGGCTGAGCAGCCACTCAGAGCCATCACTTGTGCTTAGGCTCTGCTGTGTCCAGCCCTCCCCTCTGCACACCTCACTCCTTCACTAGCAGGTTTACCACCTCCTTTCATCTGTTTTGCAGAAATATTTACCGGTGCAGGTGAGGAAGCAGAAGCTGCAGCTGCATCCACATCACCACAGGATTTATTTACAACTGGGGCTTTGTGGTGCAGCCAGATAAAAGAGGATTAAATTACGCTCTGCAGATTAAGAGTCTGAACACTATAAAACTCCTAAGCCTTTGTATGCTAAGCAAGAACTTTGACTCCCATGGGATCCACAACAGAGATTCTGCATACACCGAGAAGACTCGGTTTGTTGGGGTGTTTTTGCTATCTCAGTGTATCTTTCCCAAACAGAGACATTATCAAACTGATTTGGAAACACTTTGTCAGCACCAAAAAAGTTCAACTGGATCATGATGTCCAGTGCATTTTCATCTCAGTTCCTCCACTGCTTGTTCAAACAAGTTTTCCCACTGTAATGGTGTTCTCTCCAGTTATACAGTGTCCATATACCCACCCCACTGGTCCCTGTCCACTGGGAGACCACTCTTAAGGATCTTTGCTTACTGACAAAATGTACTAACACCAGACTCACCCCAATCCCTTCCCCGCCCCTCTCCTCCTTCCCTTCTCTTCTCAGACATAACTTGCAAAACGCACACAAAAAATTCTCTTTCAAACTAGTTATTTCTTCCTCAACCTTATTTTCCATTTTTCCCTCCATACTTTTGGAGAAAAGCAAGAAAACATTTCTGTTTCATGTCCTCATACAGTATCTTCTGTACTATAAGACGGAATAAGCTGATAACCTTCTCTAGCAGAACATGTTTGAGTTTAATCACTGTAAGAGTCCACTAACAGCTGTTCTGGGAGTTAAAAACACAAAGTGGAAGTTACTCGTCTAGAACTGTTCAAGATTCCTGGGATTTTCTGCATATGTTATGGGTGGAGCATTTTAAGGTGTCTTGTGTTATCACCCGTTATTTTCTTTACTCAGAGTCCTGAGGCCCTGGCACAAGGTGCCTCCCTGGCAGCACCCAAGGCCAGGCTGGACACTGGGGCTTGGAGCAGCCTGGGACAGTGGAAGATGTCCCTCTCCATGGCAGGGGTGGCACTGGGTGAGCTTTGAGATCCCTTCAAACCCAGACCAGCCTGGGATTAGTGAAGAGCCTGTTGCTGGAGAAGGGCTGCAAGAAGCCACTCCCTGATCCAGGCCAGCCCACTGGGCACTATCAGACAGTAAGGGCCTGGCAGGAGCAGAGGAGGGGATGTTAACAGTAATCACAGGTAACTGGCTCAGACAGACAGGAAGAGAGGGGTAAAAAACCTGAAGCGGCTATCTTTAAAGAGAACAAGCAGATCTGAGTAATCCAATTTAGGGGAGATAAGAGTCTGCTGGTAGCAGTGTCCTTTAGCTGGACAAACGCCTTCGCTCAAGTGTCAACCCCAATCCTGGGGAGGTCAGGTGCGGGCCCGCAGCCTAATGGACTCCTCAATTGCCTGAGTGGATTTCCCAACAAACACGCTGGCCCAACAGAATTGATTTTCAGGCAGTGCACGGGTCCCTAACGCAATTACCCTGCAGCCAGGCCGCCCAGGCCGCCGGGCAGCGCCGGGAGGTGCCGCCGCCACAGCTCCGCTCCTAATTGTTTAAACAGCTCTGGAATTCCTTTTGCTCTTTCTCAACAGAGAATAATTACACCCCTGCTTAAAGAGGTCTGGAGGGACCTCAGAAGAAACTTTCCCTTCCAGCTTTGTGTGTTAATGAAAAAAAATCAAGTCTTAGCTCTCTAATAGGCGAATTCAATTTATGACAAGCAAATACAATCATCTCCACACCAGCGCCGCAACAACGCCCGCTCAGTTGCTGCTGCTCATGGGTTCCCACCCATCTTCTGACTCAGGAGAAGCAAATTTCCCTCTGATACAGTAACATCAGATTTGTGCACCAGCTGGATGGAGCAAGATCAGATTTACAATGTTTCCTCTAATTTGTTTTTTTCTCAGGGAAGATTAGGACTTACCCTGGGAGCCAGGAGGTGACCCTAGAAGGTTTGGGGAGCTGTACAAAAAGCCCCAAAACCCAGAGGTTACCTGCCCAGGACTTCCCAATGCTGCTGTCTCCTGCCCTGACAATGCAGGGCTCCATACACCACTGGAGGGGGACTGAGAACCACTACACTGGGTGCAGCTGAAAGCCAGGGTCCTGTCTCCAGCCACAGACAACAGGGAACAGGGGCACAAGGGCTGTTGCTCAGGGAATCCCCAGCTGGTATTTCATCCAGCTCCAGTGTTCAGTACCAACCAGTGAACCTCCTCTCCACAAATCTCATTTATCTTGAACCAACATTTATTCTTCTGTCCTCCACAATATCCTGTGTGCGATAAATTCCTTGAGTCCATTCTGAGCTCTAAGAAAAGGTACCAACTTGTCTTTGGTTTAACTTTCTCTGTTTGGTGAATACCCCACTTGCTTCTTCTAATTGTTCCCCAACCATTTTTCCTGTGCCGCTCACAGTTTACAAGCTGTTACTGCATTTCTCCATCGCATTTACTATCATGGATTATGAATTCCAAACTTTTTAGTTCCTCTGCTGGTAGAAGATGCCCCATATCCATGAACAGTCTGCCTGCCTGATAACTCAGCTGTCCATTCGGACGCTCAGGAAAGGCCCAGTATCCTGATCATCCCTCCGAGGCTGCAGCACTCATGAACACAGAGCAACCCCAGATCTCCACTTTGGAATGCCAAAGGATTTTCTTACCCTCAGCTTTTCAAAAAGCCACCATTTAATACATGGCACTAAAAATTTCTTGGCAAACTCAAGCTGCAGCCCTACGAAGCTGCCTGACTGATTTTGTATTGAGGGGAGTAGTGCTGGTACAACCAGCCCAAAGCAGTGCCAGAATCACTCCCTGACAGAACATCTCCCTGGATGATGAACTCACTGCAACCCAGCCCTGTGCTGGCTCCATCCATGTTTCCTCCAGCCAGTGGGATGCTGCTCCAACCACACTGCGCTCTCCTGCTGCTGTTGCACAAAGCCATCTGTCAGGTTCTCAGCCTGATTTCCCTTTTCCTGTCTTCCACCAAAGTAGGAGCAAACGGGGCCAGATTCCAGCTGTATTTTTCATCCTCCAATTAGCAGGCTCCAATTCATCACTCTGAGTATCTCCTGGCATCAGTGCTGAGATTCCCTCCTCACGCCTGGTAAATCGGTCTTCATTTAAAACCCTCTCTCTTAGCCCTAAATGGAAATCAATTCTGCAAGTTTAGCAAATAGTTAATTACTCCACAAAGAGGATTGATTGGCCTTTGATCACCAGAAAGCTCTGTAGTGCTATTAGTCTCTTTCATCTGTGATTAAACCACAGAGAAAAAGAAACAAAAACTAAATTAGGCTTCTCCTGTTATCCTACAAATATTTAATGACGGGATAATCTCCTAAAGGTGTGATCAGGGGATATACATTCTGCCAGGAAACGTCTCCAGCTCAACCTTGAACCCAAAATCTCTCCCTGCAAAGAGCCTAGCAATGAACTTTACAGAGGCATGGAGCTGAGCTCAAAGGGATGCTTTGTAGTACACCCTCTTCTTGGCCTTTTCTTCTTTCCTCTTCTTATGTGCGTTTTAATGCAGATAAAGATTTTCCCAACGGAGCCCTGACATGAATAATAATAATAATAATAATAACAATAATAAAGGCTTCCTTTAAACTCAGTTTTGGCTCTGCTGACTTTCTCAGCAGGACGAGCCTGTGTCCTGTTGATTTGCAGCATTGTACGGAGCTGTTTCCCCAAACGAGGGGATCCTCCCACTTCAGACAAATTTCAAGTATCGCAGTCCCCCACTGCTAACCCGTTCTAGAATTCAGTCCCAAGGAAGCACAAAGCCACCGAGCTGCACCACGACAGATGCTGTGATGGGAAGGTCATAGGATGGAGAATAAGGATTCAGCTGCATTTCTCATGTTCCAGGCAAATTTAATGACTGGGAATCTTCCTCTTGTGACACTATTGCAAAGTTCATTAGGGGTGGCTGGCATGGGCTGTGCCCCTCACAGCCACAGCCACTCCAGGTGCATCCCAAGCCTCTCCAGAGCCCTGGGCAGCCAGGCCAGGGCTGGGCTCTATCAGTACGTACCTGGGAACCGCTTCTTCCCCATCAACACCAGAATTTTAGGAGAACCATGGAAACACCCCTCCTCATCTCCAGCGAATTTTTCTCAGCCGTAAATGGTGCTGCTCCCAGCACACATTCCCAAATGCACCAATGAGGGTTGAACCCAGCACCAGGCATGGACAGTACCCCAGATTTCTGCAGCCTTTGTCTCCCTGGCTGGAGAAGGTAACACCTATGGCACTTGGCCGCTGGTCCTCTGGGGAAGCCAGTCCCAAAAGTCAGTGATGCTTCCACAGCCAATGGTGCCAACTGCAAATCTGAAAGGGTCATTTCTGCCACTGGCATGGAAGCCAAAGGCTCCGTTCTGCAGGCCAACAGAGATGCACAGGACACAGCCCCACGTCCATGAGAAGGTTGGGTTTTGGGAGGAGGTGTATCTTGCCAGGTGACCCGATTAAGTCACGAGATGGGGAGGGAAGGGATGGAGCTGGTAATGCCAAACTTCAAGAAGTTTCACAACTTGCTATGAAAACTCAGAAAGTTATCCTAACTTTTTTTAGCACTGAAATGTCATAATATTCTTCATGCAAGAGAAAAGAAGAGCCTCCTGACATGTTTTCAACTCTCGAATGGCAAAGAGTCCTTGAGGGGCCGTGCCACGCATCAGGCAACAGCAGGCGTTAATTAGCCCAGATTTCCTGCGGAATTGTTGTGTGCGGGTGTGCGGGTGCGCGTGTGTTTTCCTTTCCCTGGGTGTCTCATTTGCAGACTGTTCAATCATCCCCCTCTCCCGACTCGCAGCCGCGCGTGCTCCTGTGCGGCTGCCGAGCGCTGACACCTGTCACACGGTGCCACCGCAAATTGGACGTGTCAGCCCCGCGTGCTGGTGCCAAGGTGTGAATTAGATGGAGGCTCCCGCCGCCATCTCCTGACCTCTCCCCTCCATCTCCAGGACATCCCGAGCCTCAGGGTATCAAAAACCAAAACACGAGGAAAAGAACCCCACGCCCCCATCGCAACCATCAGTGACGCTTTCCCCTCCAAATGAGGGGAAGATTTAAATAACCAGAATTTGTAAACACACTGATTTCGTTTGCAGAGCGGCTAGAAGCGGGCTTTGCTTTTCTGTTTGTGCCATACCAGGAGGCTCTAGAGGCCGGAAAGAAAAGGAAAGCGAATAGTTAGTGGAGCTTTCAGATGAAAAGCCTCCCAAGTCACTCTGCACAAAGGAAAACAGGCGCTTCTGTCGTGCCTGTTGATGTGGATGTGGTCACCGGCAAACTGCGCCAACAACCCCCAAACAATGCCCCTGCTGAGATCACCCCGATTCCCAGCCCTCACCTTGCGCGGAGCTGGGGGGGTGGTGGGTGTTGTTCTGTTTTTTAAAACAATGGCTCCCAGAACAAAAGGCTGATTTGTGCAGCAGGCAGAGCTGGGGACCACCTAGAGCACGGGGCTGCAGCCCCATATGGTGCCACACAATAACAAATAAGAACAACAATAAGGAAAGCTGCACCCACTTTGCTCGGTACGGTGTTCTCAAAGTTACACAGTACGAAGCAATTATCCCAAAGTGGCAATTTTATTTGAAAATAACATTTAAATTAAAATGGGCATTTCAGGGCCTCCTGCTGAAGAGTGACATGGGCTGTTCAGGGGCCCACTGTCACTTTGTCAGCTGTCACATGCTGCCTCCTGCTAAATGGGCGCAGTTTGCCTTTACCCTTTATCCAGACTCTTAAAAATGCTGCACGCATTTTATGAAGACCAAGTAAGTGGGATTGCATCTCTGACAGCTGTTCCAGCTTGGCCGCAGTGAAAGCGCTTTGCATACATCTATCTTTCCTGCTAACAATTTGGATAGATAACAAAGCTCAGGCAGAGGGGTGTGCCAGGGGAGAGCTGGAACAAAGAGCTGCCACGCCCCAGTCACCTGCCAACACCCAGCCCAGGGTAACCAAGCACGGGGATGCTCCATAAGAACTCAGCTTTGCTTCAGTAACTTTTAGGTCTCCTACCTCCTTGCAGCAGGTAGCTGTACATCCTGCAAACCCACACAGCCAAGTGTCCCTGTGGAGCTGGGCAAAGAGACAATCTTGTCTTGGGTTGGGTCACCAAGAACTAGGGACAGCAGTTCAAAGCTGACAGCACAGGAGGGACTCAGGATTCTCTGGATTCCTTTACACTCGGTAAATTCTGAACTGCTCCTTAAAATTTGGCAATTCTCCCTATTCTCTCTCCTCCTCTTTTTACCAACACATTTGACTATTAAAACTTGCCATGTCACAAACACTGTCCTTCTACCAGTACATTGCTAGGCTGAACCTTTATGCTGTGTGCCGTGCACCTGCACACTCCCACCACAGCCCTCTCTTGAGGCCCGTGTTCCCCAAACCTAAAGCACATTTCAAGTCTCAAGTGTGCTCCAGTGCTGCTATGGACACAGCCACATGTTCCTCAGCACATGCAGACACATCCAACAGCAGCCCCAGACTGTCCCTTGTGTTCCTCTGCACCCGTATCAGAATCCCAGAGTCACTGTGGCTGGAGCAGCCCCCCCAGACCAGAGTCCAACCTGGGAGCCATCCACACCTTGTCACCTGACCAGAGCACGCTTGGCTTTTATTTCTGCAATCCTGCTGGAACTCCTGTCTAGGAGCAGGCAATCCCTAAAACTGAGCTAGCTCTTCTGAAAGCCTCTTCTCTCCAGGACTGTACCCCATGAGATAAAGAAAACCATTCTATCAAAGCAGCAATTCCTACTGGCAAGGCATCCATTCAAAATAAGATCAATACTGTCTGAATTGATTCCCTAGAATCACTAGATACTCACACTGAGGATTTTGTAGTTATAAAGAGTTAAATGACTAAATATATGAATACACAAATATTCTTAAAACAAAACTTTCTTCATAAAATAGCTCCTATACAATAGAGCTAAAGCAACTGGTGGTCACCACGGATTCTTTTGGCCTCAGGAAGAAAATTTCCTACCAGGAAGGCCAGTGTCTTGGGCCAGTGTTTCCCCAGTAAGAAGGCCAGACTTGGATCAAAAGTTTTCCAATTCCACGAGACTCTCTGTGTCCTCATTTCCTTCCACAACAAGATGATGTTTTCATGCTGCATTATGTTACAAAAATTCTCAGAGCTGAGATTTTTGCATCTATGGTAATGAGGACCCCTTAGAGTAGGTGGAACATGTGCAGGAGACTCACTGATGGGAAGCAAATTCTAATTTCTTCCTGTTTTTATTGCTGATTAAAGTGAAGAAATGTCTGCACTTTGCTCCATTCTGTGTTATGAGATCTCACATAATCACTGACAATAGTTTAAGGTATTATCTGATCTATGGAAGTGCATGTATTTAAAAAGAGGTAAAAGTCTTAAACCCAACATATTAAACATGAAAGGGGTGTCTGGTTTACTTGTTCAAAGTAAGGGATTTGCTCCCAGGAGTGACACATCTATTACTAATTAAACAATTAATTTATTATGCAGCACTTGCAGAAAACAACATATTTGAAGTCTGAAAACATCTGCTAAAGAATGGAAAATAATTTGGATACAAATAATTATCTTCAGGATTTTTCTTTACACTGGAAGATGCTAAACACAATTCAAGTGTTGTTTTCTCTGAGCTAAGTAACAGTCATGGTGTCACCAGCAATGCTGAGGCAAAGTGGAGCAGGAACAGGGAGTCATTTTCCTAAACATGCCCATTTCTAGGTCATTTTAGAGCCTGTGCAGAGACAGACAGCTCCTTACAGCTTCCAAGTGTCAGTGTGCAGGATCACTGGAATGTGAGGGATTCTCTGTCCAAGTCCCACCAGGAGCTGCCCTGGCTCCCCAGAATCCTGGCACTGGGCAGAAGGTGAGCTTCCCCACCCCCTTCCCAGTGACCAAACATCAACTGCAGTCAGTTTTTCTGTCCTCCATGACCTAAAATTCTATGCAAGAAAACCCATAGCACATCCCCTATGGCTGTACCTACATACACACATTTATGTGTTATGGCACAGGGGGAGATGCATGTTCACAGTTGCCTCTTGGATTCAAAGGTCTAGCCCTTTATTTATATCTATAATCCAAGACCTTGTCCAGCCATCAAGAACCCCATTCAGCTGGAGCAGAGGTCCTAATCTGCCCTACAGAGCCTTTCTCATTCCCAGCTTTCTCAAATACCTTGACACTGAAGGAACTATCTCAGCCAGCAGCTTTCTGTTCAGCTTTTCTCTGCCATCATTCTCAGATTTTTGTCTCCTGTTGACTTTCTCCCTAACACCCCTTAAAAATTTTTTGCTTAACATCTTTATTGCTTAAATACTTGCCTAGACACCCATTACTTGTTACACACAAAATGGCAACATCCTTTCTCCAGTCTTAACAGCTTCTTTTTCTGAGAGCCAGGGTAAAAAAAAATCTTCCAAGTTTAGCACAGTGGCATTGCAACCATCTACAGCTGCTTCTTTTTTAGTGCATATACATTATCTCCCTCCTTTATGATCCATCCTTTAGAACTTCCCCTTCGGTATCCAGTATCTAATTCCATCCCTGTACTTTTCTTTCCACCAGACTCCATCACAACTCTTTTCTGTATTCATGTTCTCTCCTGTGCTGCTCTTTTAACTGGGCCTTCTCTAAGATCCATAAACAAACCCAGTATTTTTGAATTATTTATTAAGGCTCTCCTTTTCTGTGTTGTCTGCAGTTAGGCCAACTGTGTCTGGAGCCCACAGCTGATCACACCATCCCATATCCCCCAGTTTTTGTGTCACCTCTTGATTTCAGCAACACTTGTCACTCAGACAAGAAAACCCCTTAAGCAGAGATTGGTTTTATCCCAACAAATTTATCAAAATTACTTTCCCTCTGAACTACAACCTCTTTCTCCTACAGCACATCAGGACTGAGAAACAGCAAATCCACCAGGGCTGGGGAGGCCACCAACAGGACACAGGGATGGTGGGACACACTGCAGGGCTGGGGAGGCACCAACAGGACACAGGGATGGTGGGACACACTGCAGGGCTGGGGAGGCACCAACAGGACACAGGGATGGTGGGACACACTGCAGGGCTGGGGAGGCACCAACAGGACACAGGGATGGTGGGACACACTGCAGGGCTGGGCAGGACACCAACAGGACACAGGGATGGTGGGACACACGGCTGGGCTGGGGAGGACACCAAGAGGACACAGGGATGGTGGGACACACGGCTGGGCTGGGGAGGCACCAACAGGACACAGGGATGGTGGGACACACTGCAGGGCTGGGCAGGACACCAACAGGACACAGGGATGGTGGGACACACTGCAGGGCTGGGGAGGCACCAACAGGACACAGGGATGGTGGGACACACGGCTGTGCCAGGTGTCCAGGAACACCCCAGAGCTGGCCATGCTGGTGGCCACGGGGCACCTGCCTGGCCTCACACAGTTCCAGCCACACTGCAGAGCTGCCTCAGTGCACTTCTCACAGGAGGAGCTTCCACACTTCTCAATGTGATTAGAGAAAAGACTGGAAAATGGGATCCTCATGTTCATTATGAGAAAAGTAGTGCTTGAAATAAAGTCCCAAATATGTTTTGTAGTTGCCTTAGATATCACCATTATTAGTGGCCTTAAGAGGTGCGAGAAATTTCTATAACTAAAAACGTAACAAAGGACCAGAGTACTTGGGGAGAACAGTAGAAAAATCAGGCTTTTTTTTTTTTTT
>WEIU01019436.1:528300-554766 GCA_013389925.1 Aegithalos caudatus
CATTTTAAAGGTATACAGTTCTTGTGATTTAAATTTACCACCAAACCTCCCAGCTTCTCCCCCAGTGTACCAATTCAGGGCTACTTAGAAGGAAAAAAAGGAGAGAAAAAGGAAAATCATTAAACAACCCCCCAAAAAGAGGGCTCAATGAGGTCTCATTTCGTCGTAATGAGCTCCAATTTAACATGATCATTATTTCTGACATTAAAGGCCTGTGAATAGTGTCACATGCCCAGAAGCTATTTTTTTTTACCCTCTAATGCCAGAAATAACAAGCTGCAGTTAAGGGACAGTGAATCAGGGTCTGTAAAATTACATTAAAATAGGAATTTCACTACTGATAGAATGACTCTTATCTAGGCAGCCCGTTCTGAAGGAGGTTTCTGGAGCGTGTGGCTACTGGAGATGGGGCTGGTACCCGGCAGCCCTCGCTCAGTGCCCGTGCCTGCACCCAGGAGAGGGAACCAGCACGAGGCACAGACACAGACTGGGCTCATTCCAGCCAGGGACCAAGTCCCCCTGCCTGCCACGAGTCCCTTCCAGCAGCACCAGCTCGGCTTCCCCGGGCAGGGGAGCTGTGGCTGGATGGAGAAAGCCCTTGCAGAGACACCCCATGGTCACAGACACCCCGTGGTCACAGACACCCCGTGGTCACAGACACCCCGTGGTCACAGACACCCCACAATCAGCCATGTAGCAAGGGATGAACCAGCAGGGCAGGCCAAAAGAGCCTTTCCTCAAAGGAACACACACTGGCTTGGGAAACACACTTTGCCTGAGTGCAGGAATAAATTCTTTCACACAAGGCATGACGGGGTGAGAGATACCTGTGGCACAGAAGCACTTGGAGCACGAGGCTGGAGGCACATTTCCCTCAAACGTGATACCTGGACAAAACCCTGCACAGCTTAGAGCCCTTTCTTTCAGCTTTTTGTTTTAAGGCAGTTACTGGTTTGCTGCAGGTCACTTCCCACTTTTGCCATCTAGAGCTGTCCAGGGTGATTTTTCAGCCTCACAAAGGTGCCAGGGGGTCGATCAGTGTGCTGTGGTGTGGACAGAAGCTGCAATGCCAGAGGTGGCCAGCACAAGGTAAAGGGAAGCTCAGCTACAGATACACTTTGGGAAGATTTGATCAATTTACTTCCTTATATTAAATATGCATGATGCCAAATTTCCACCCACAAAGTGCACATCCAACATCAGGGCATGGCTCCAGAACTGGACAAAGACTCCAGATGGTCCCAGCTGTCATCTCACACTCCATGTGAAATAATGGTACAAGAAGATAGAAACACACATGCATCCTCAGAAAATAAACCTGCCTGCACACAGCACACACAAACCAGCTATGTCCAGTCATGTTACTCCCATATTATGGCCCACGAAAGCCTCCCTGCTGTGAACTGGGGATGAACAGATGATTTGGGGGTATTTTTGTCTGAAACACATCTGCAGGTAAGGTCACTTCCATCCAAAGGAAACAAAGAAATTCTCCAATGAGTGAATGGCCCCAGCTCTTTCCTGGGCACACAAACACAGGCACGTGGACACTGACTGGCTTTGCACAGGTCTGGATCTGAAGAATGAACTGTGTGCAGTTGGGAACAGGCAATTCTCCACCTGCAAGGCAGAGACAGAGAGAGGAGGGACAGAAAGAAATGCAAGCTGATGTGTACCTGTGAAACGTGGGTAAGGGCAAGGCTGGAGGAGCTTTCAGTTTTCAGGAAGGAAAAAGGCCCCACTTTGCATCTTCATCGATAATTAGTTTGTTTGTGTGGAGCAAGCAGGCGGAAAAGGCATCGGAAAAAAGCGATGGAGTGAAGCAGCATGGGCTGTGCTTCCCTGCCTGCCGAGGGGAGGGAAATGGTGAGCAACGGAGGGAGGTCCCCGAGGGGTTCATTAAGTGACTGGCCCTTCACAGCCCCCTGCCAGAGCTGACCTGGAAACATTAACACGAGGCCAGAGTTACAGCACGGGGCAGGGAGGGCAGCGGCCGGGGCTGGGCACAGCGCCCGGGGCTGCCCCAGGGACAGCAGCAGGGTGGCTGCACCCCTGCACCGGGGCTGCACCCCTGCATTGGAGGCTGCACCTCTGCACCGGGGCTGCACCCCTGCATTGGAGGCTGCACCTCTGCATTGGAGGCTGCACCTCTGCACCGGGGCTGCACCCCTGCATTGGAGGCTGCACCTCTGCACCGGGGCTGCACCCCTGCACTGGGGCTGCACCTCTGCATTGGAGGCTGCACCTCTGCACCGGGGCTGCACCCCTGCATTGGAGGCTGCACCTCTGCACCGGGGCTGCACCCCTGCACTGGGGCTGCACCTCTGCATTGGAGGCTGCACCTCTGCACCGGGGCTGCACCCCTGCATTGGAGGCTGCACCTCTGCACCGGGGCTGCACCCCTGCACTGGGGCTGCACCTCTGCATTGGAGGCTGCACCTCTGCACCGGGGCTGCACCCCTGCATTGGAGGCTGCACCTCTGCACCGGGGCTGCACCCCTGCACTGGGGCTGCACCTCTGCATTGGAGGCTGCACCTCTGCACCGGGGCTGCACCCCTGCATTGGAGGCTGCACCTCTGCACCGGGGCTGCACCCCTGCACTGGGGCTGCACCTCTGCATTGGAGGCTGCACCTCTGCACCGGGGCTGCACCCCTGCATTGGAGGCTGCACCTCTGCACCGGGGCTGCACCCCTGCACTGGGGCTGCACCTCTGCATTGGAGGCTGCACCTCTGCACCGGGGCTGCACCCCTGCATTGGAGGCTGCACCTCTGCACCGGGGCTGCACCCCTGCACTGGGGCTGCACCTCTGCACTGGGGGCTGCACCCCTGCACTGGGGCTGCACCTCTGCACTGGGGGCTGCACCCCTGCACTGGGGCTGCACCCCTGCACTGGAGGCTGAACTAGGGCACAAGCATGGCATGAAGGAAATGTGTCTGTCCTTCTCCAAGAGCACGTACCATGTTTGCTAACAACGTCAGTCTCATGGGGTGGTTTTGACTGCAGCAGGGTCTCCCACACGTACTCGGTTTTTTGGGGGTTGAAAACCCCCAAAAAGCAAATAAAACCTTCCCATGCATTAGATTTGTCCACAAGGCCATGGATGAAAGGCCCCAGCCTGGAGCCATGAGAGGTGACAGTGACCCTGGTGCACAGGTGTGGCTGCAAATGCCAAGGGCCTGGCAACAAACGCCTGGGGGCTCTGGGAGCCAAACACTCGCGTGGGGCAGAACCGTCTGCTCTGCTCCCACACGAGAGCCCTCTAAGGTAAGCATGTACCAGGTCTAACGTTATTTTTACCGCATTAACTCGCTTTTCCCACACAGAAATCAAATCCCGGCAAACTCTGCTTCAGGAAAAGGCTCTGAACAAACAGCTTTTCCTGTTCCTGGACCTGTCTCCCTCTCTGAGCTCCCTGAGCACCCATCACCAGCTGCTCCCTACCAGCTGACAGTGTACTGCAAGACAGATCAGGAGAAGTAGGACTTGGTAATCATATATTAGTATTTTTTAAAATAAAAACTGACTCCAAGTTTTTTAGTCAATTAAACGCATCCGGCACATCATGTATGTGATGTAATGACAGCTTGAGACTCGAAATGCTTTTGATGCATTATTAACCATAAAAAAGGCATTAAATACCGAGCTCGAATGCCATAGGGATGCATATTTCAATAGAAATTATTTTTCAATATATGCTTAAAGTTTATTTTGGTAAACAGATGACTGGGGGCTGTCAGGACTACAGACAGATTTATGTTTAGTTGGAGTCTTTTGGAAATGAAGGGAAATAGCTGGACTTGTTGAGCACATGGAAGGGATATAATTCTTTCTGCCAGCTCAGAGGAGGGTGAGCAGTAGCTTGGAAGCTGCCCCAGTTGGGAATATTAATTTTAGAGTGACGGTTGGGAATTTTGCCAGGTAAATACAATCTTGGGGGAAAAAAAAGGAAAGGAGAAACATGACATTTTACTACCTGATTGAGAGGTGTCACATTCATTTTCTGCATCTGCAAGCACAAGTCACAGTTAAAAGTACCAAAAGAAGACTAATCGTGGCACTCCAACATCCAATAATCCCTGGCAGAAACTGGGTTTTTCATCCAGTGTTTTACTACCAGCCACAAAGCCACACTTGCCATGTATTAAAAAGAACAAACCCCAAAGCAAAGCGTGGCTGGCACCCTTCAGGGGAAGCCTGGCAGTGCCCTTGTGCTCTGGCTCGTGCCCACCCTGCACCCCGCTGAGCAGTGAAGGGGAGCAGAACCCAGAGGGGGAGCCCATGCAGACCCCACTGCCAGGGTCACTCTTCCCTCACTGCCAAGTGAGCTCTGCAGATTCAACATCCAGGATGAAGGATTTGCTACCTTCCATTCTGGGAGACATTTAAAATTTCAGCGTATCAGTGTTGCAAATTTCTTGTTGCTATTCACATTACTTCACCAGCTAGGATGAAGAATATTATCATATACTTATTATCATATACATATATTATCATAACCCAGTTTGGTTGGTATTGGGGTTCAGGCCTGCAAAAGTAACACCCAATGCCCACTGATTTTGCAGGGACATTATGGAAGTGAGGTCTGCAGGATCAACCCCGTCACATTTAGATCTTCAGACATTTGTACACTGTTATCAAGCTGCCTTGTACTTCTCTCTCTGCCAGGCTACACAGAGTCAGCTCCTTTAATCTTTCCTCAGAGATCAATCCCTCAGCCCCTTAATCCTTTTTGTTGCTCTTCTCTAATCTCCTCGTGCTTTGTCGATACCTCTCAGCCCCGGTGCCCCACCAGAACACGCTCCACGCACGGGGAGCCCCCGTCAGCAGAGAAGCTTCCAGAACACATTCTCATACTGGGAAGCGATTTTCTCCCTACGCACTGACTTGGTTGCTTTGTATATGTATGTATGTACCAGAGTACAAATGAGGTATTTCTCACCACACCCCAAGAAGGTGCCTCTGCTTTCATTTCTCAGCAGTGGAAGTGGCAGAATATGGGCAGCCCCTCCAAAGCAGTGATTTTTTTTTAATGCAAGACCTGACAATTTGATGTATCCAGGTGCAAAGGGTCCCTGAGCTGTCCTGTGATGGAGCCTGGCCCTGCAGGATACCCACTGCCCACATGCAAACCCCTGAGCACCCAAACCACTGTCAGAGCCATCAGAAAGGGAGCCCTGACTAAATCCCAGCACTTCCCTCAGGTCTGCAAGGCACACGGTGGAACAGCAGCTCTGGGCTGGGAGATGGGAAACTGCCGGGGCTTTTCCCTGCTCACACCCACCCCCCTCGTCTGATCTGGAACGCAGCTCCACCGTTCCACTGCCAAAGAATGCGAAAAAACCAAAAAGAAAACCACGGGCTAAGTTGCCTTTAATCTCTAATTCCTGTACAAGAACGGATTGCACGTGGTAAAGGATAAAGGCAGCTCCCAAGTCAGCGGGTTGTGCAGCCCGCGCCAGACCTTCGCTTTCAGAGAGACACAGCCTGGGGAATTACACAAATGGCCTTCCATTGCCCTCTTCGGTTCTTTTTATGGCAAAATGCTTTGCTTTTATCAATTCCTCCCCCTTCTGCAAGTCCCAGAGGCTCAGGCCAAACAAAAGGCAGACGCGCAAAGTGCACCCTTCTCCCCTGAATGGAGCGGGAGCCCCGCTCCGCAGGGGAGCCACGGCCGGGTGGAAAATGCTCTCGGAAAGTAAAAGCCAGTAAGAGCGGCCCATCTTTCTGCCTGGGTGAAGGAATTTGGCCTCAGCCAAAAAAAAAAAGGGGGGGGAGCGGAAGGGGGGGCTGCTCTTTTCAAGCCCCTGTAGGCGCCGCAGCACTGAACTGTGTCAGGCTGGAACAGACAGGAGGAACACGAGCCTATTGTTGGAGATACCATCAAAAATAGAAGCAGAGAGAAAATGATCCTGAGCGAGAATCTGGCAGGGAGAGGACCCTGAACAAGCCATGGAAACCCGAGGTTCTCAGGGGTTCAGGGCAGGACCCTGAAGGCCAGGGAGCATCCCCAGTGTCCCAACAATGACAGCAGAGTGACTCCTCGAGTGACTCCTCCGCTCTGAGAAGGGGCCAGAGCCCAGCCCAGAGACCCCAGGGCAGGGTTATAAGCACCAAAGCAGTTTCAGGTAAAGTTCTTTGAGAATCAAACAAAATCTAGCTGTTGTAAATGAAATTAAGATTGATTTCAGGAGTGCCCACTTTAAACTCCTAATGCTCTTATTCATGTGATTTTTGATGGCAGACAATGAAGAATCTGTAATTGGCAGGGAAAGACATACAAACTGATGAGGAATCACCAACATTTTCCTGCCACCTTTCAATCTTAATATGTCACTGACTCACACTCAAAGACCTGAATAAAGATTAAATCTGTAATCATTTACTCAAAATCAGATGCTTGCACAGTAGGACTGAAGTACTACCTACATGCTGATTCAGCTTGAAACAACTAAACCCACAGCACTGGCTCTTGGTAACAACTGATGAGTTGTGTTTGCTGCCAGGAGGAATGTTTAGCCACTGGATTAAATCTGTACACAAACCCTGAAGCCTCACTGGTACAAGTTCATATTCAACACATCAATCTATTGGGTAGACTCAGTCTGAATGGGAAATCTCCACTGCCACTACTGTTGTGCTGGACCATCACTCCTTGGAAGCACCAGGAAGTGCTGCTTGCAATCCTCAGTAACAGCCCTGGCTGCCATCTCCAAGGATCTATCTCCTACCTGAAGCATCTCACTGCAGCCTACCTCACCTCAAGGCATTAGATAAACTCTGGGGTATGTCTGCTTTAAGTTTTGGCTTCTGCATTTCACAAACATAACCCATGGTGACAGGTCAGCACATAACCTACCCATGAACATCTGTTTGTGACTGGACCAAGGCCAGAGTATAACTCACAGAGGTGAGATGTCTGGTGCAAGGTGTCCTTGCCTAGGCTGGGGGCTGGAATTAGGTGAGCTTTAAGGTGCCTTCCAACACAAGCCACTCTGTGAGTCTGTGATTTCTCATCTGAGTGCAGCCTTTTGCACAGCTCCACTGTCCTTCCTCATTGTCCATTTGCCCGTGAGCATCATCCTGACACACACTCTTCACAGCAAAACCCCAAGAGCAAGCCAGCACACCTTCCCCCACCGAGCTGAAGAAACAACAATGAAAACACTTTTCATTGAAAAAAGGTATCTGTGGTACCAGTACAAGATGGAATGGGGCACAGAACAGATCCCACCCAGAACGCAGGGGCAGAGCACGGATGGCACTGGGAAGCATCCCTCTGGGAAGCATCTTTCTGGCACACCAGGACCTGTTCCCAAAGTCAGCTTTGTAGAGAAAATCCATATTTTTCTATGCTTTATCTTAAAAGAGATTCTAAACTGCTCCTTGTGTTTACGAACATGAGATATTGAAAGTTTGCCGATGTGTGTACCATTAATAAAACATCAGGTGCTGCCTCTCGCTTTAAACGTTTGTGTGTCTGGAAGCTGGAGAGCAGCTCATTTAAACAATGTATGTATTCTGGATAATATTTCCCTACAAATGTTCCCTCTTTCACTATGATACCCTTTAAAAAGTGTAAAACATTCCATGCTAATAAGAATCAACAGGGGAAAAAAAAATCTTAGCACAAGTGCTTAAATAAATTATCATCTTTGTAACTCTGCCATAAATCCCCTGGTTGGGATATGATGATTTAGCACTTGCTGCTCTGGCACAAATCCAAATCCTTGGGTTTCTTATTGGATAAAATACTGCCTTTCCACCTTTCTGACCCCCCCTTCAGCTGCAGTCTGAGGTGACACGAGTGTCCCGGTCTCCCTGCAGCCCTTGATGGAGCAGGGCAGACAGGACAGGGGCAGGCTGCAGGAGGGGCTGCCTGGGCGGGGGAAGATCCCTCCTGCCAGCCCCAGCCCCCCACAGGAAACACTTGCCTTCATTTTCTCTTCTAGGAAGAAAGACTTTGGCTCCCAGAACAGGCACAGAGAAGATGCCAACAAATCCCCTGGAATACAGAAGGAGAAACCCCATAATCCACAATGAAGAAAAACAGAAAATTCCCCCCCTCCTCCAAAACAACCACCAATGCCTGAACAGGAGGGGTCACATATGAGCCAGGGCTTGTTCTTTCTTGTGGAAAGAAGTGTTTGCTGCTTGTTCAGACAGAACGGTGCTCCCAGCCATGGTGGACATTACACAGGTTACTGTTATCCCAAATGCAATTATTTGCTTTATTCAGTCCAGGTTATCTCCACAGGGAGGAGGAGAAGCAGGGAGAGCAGCTCTGAGCCCAAGTCTTCCATGCCTCAGCTGAGGAACGTGAGCAGCGTTGCCTCCTTGGTGACACTTCTGAGGTGCAAAAACCACCTCCAGCCCTGGGCACTGGTTCTTGTTGTTAGAGTCTCCTCCAGTCATTAGACAGGTTCACTGACCAGGATCATGCTTCCCTGCAGGACTTTGTCAAGCTGCTTTACAGGGATGCAGCTCCAGCTACATGAACACCTTGGCCACCTCACTCACAGCTTTTCTTCTCGAGTATCGCCTGGCTTTTCAAAAGGTGATTCCAAGACCATTTAATGAAGTCAAGTCCTCAGCTAAACAATTTTTGTTAGGACATTTAAGGAGTGAATCCTGTAGCACGTGTGTTTATGTGGTTTATCAAGCTCCCAGGGACTCAGGAGAATCTCCTATTGGGTGTCTGGTTCACTCCTCACCCAGCTAAAATGACAAGTCTCAATGTCTTTACAAACTGCACGACTAACTCCAGACCCTTTCAGCAGGCAGCAGCCAGGGTTTACTTCCCAACAAAACTGGAAACATCAGATTAAGGAAACCTGCTCCATTGCTTCTGGGCATAACATTAGGTATCCACATCACAGTGCCAAGCAAACATGCTAGAAGCTTGTGGGTACCTAACATGCAAAAAAAAATACCCCTGTTGAGGAACAAGTATTCTGAAGAAAACATGTTAATTCACCAAGACAGAGAACCAGCACAGCACCACGATCCTGAGCAGACAAACTCCTTATCCACAGTGACGTGCAAGCCATGGGAGCAGCACCAAGGGGGATTCAAATGCAACTACAAGAGATCCTGCTTTGTGTAATCAATCATCTTCTGTCCGTCACAACTCCACCCACAATAAGGGCATCTTGCTAGGGTCACCTCTCCCTTACCTCAGATACCCTTAACTCCACCTGAACGTTGAGCTACAGGTCAACACAGTGTCCAAAACCCTACAACCACACATGAATCCATAGCAGAGGTCACCGTGACACACAGGTGCTTTGGGTTGGCTTGCCCTTGATCCAGCTGTTCTTTCTGCAGGGTGCCCTGCAGAGACACTGATCTTCCTGGTGGGAATGTGGGAGCCCTGCTCTCCCCTGGCCTTGGCTTTGCTGACGTGGCCCGAGCACAGCTGACAGCAGCAAGAGTCAGCCCCAAGGCGGCGCCGGGAGGTGCAGAGGAGGTTGTGCATTAGAACACAAACCCGGTTAAACTGGGAGTGGGGGAGGCCAGTCAGGTGAAGGACCCTCATTGTGGTGGTGCAGAGCTGGGCAGGGGTCCAGGGGACACGGCCAGTGCTCCTCCATCCCACAGGGACAGGCTCCGTGTCCCACCGCCTCTGCCAGCACTGCCCTGGGGTCACAGGCTCACACACCAGCCTTGAACTCTCCTGTCTGTCTCCCTGCTGTCTCCCTGCCATATTAATTACAATTTCCCCTGCCAGGGCCAGAAAACAACCTTCACTGCATTAGTGCTAATTAAGAAGAGTGACTTTCCTATCCTGGCTGCTTAAATCACCCTCCTCTTCTCATCCAGAGCAGAAAGCAGTGCTGACAGTCTTACTAAAAACAGAAGGCAACACCTCAGTCACCCTGAGCTGGCAAATGGGACCAAGCAGCTCTGTCCTTCTGTGGGGACAGTGAGGCTGCACAGGGCAGGAGGGGAGGGAGAGAAATGACGCTCGCCCTGGGACTTGGAGATCTGCACCTCAGGGAGGGGTGGGGACAGCACCCTGCTTTGGAAACATCTCCTACCTGAAAGCAGAACAGCCCAAATGAGCACATTTACAAACAGCCTGTTTGGCAGAGTGGCAATGTGCCTCTGCATCAGAACACAGACCCTGAGCAGCCTGGAGGACAGCTTGATGGAGCCACCAGCATTTGCAAAGTACCATTTCTGAGTCTCTCAGTATCAAATCCTTATTGCAGCTGCATTCAGATACTTCTTATCTCCTGGCATTATTCTCCCCTAGAGCTGCTGGCTGCACAGGACAGACTGGGGGGGGCCCTGCTGCTGTCCCGTGGCTCCAGCAGATCTGGAGAGCAGACTGTGACACCCACCATGGCTCCTGCCTCACAATGAACCACAGCTTCTGCAAGACATGAGATGTCCCTACCTCAAGCACTTGTTACATGTGACTGGAAAAGCCTGGAGCCAGCAGGAGCTTCAGCAATATCCGAGCCTTTGGTTTACAGCCCTCTGGGAATAGCAAATGTGTGCTATTATTTTAGTTTTTGTTGCTGACCAACTTTCAGAATCAACAGAAGGCAAAAGTCCTGCTCCACGCAGGAGGCAGGTTTAGAAACCTTAAGTGGTGGGAAGCCCCCAGGGCCCAGAGGCAGTGCCCAGCACTGGATGAGGTGGATTTCTCCTAAATCACATTAAGTCATCCACAGAAACATTAAAGAGTTTCCTGACATTACAATTCTGTGTAAGCAGTTAGAGCTGTTGCCATAGGAACACTAACAAATATAGGGATGGGTATAATTGTGAATAAAAGGGACGGGATAAAGGAAGAAAATGGCCTGTGCCAAGGACAAAGTTTGGACTCTGCTGCTGGTCTGAGTGCCGGGAGCTGCAGAGATGTGTGGGGTGGGCTGGGGGCCTCTCCCAGCCCTGCGCCACCACTGCCCCGGGCAGGGGGGCTGGAGAGCAGCCCCAGCCCCACCATCCCCTCCCTCTGGGGAGAAGGAGGCGGTGGCTCAGTCCTGCCAGCTCTGGCCCTCCTTCCCCCTGCTTTACAAAAATAGAAAGAACACATGTTCCCATTAGTCACTTGCTGGAGGGAAGCTGGGGGGTATGTGCTGACAGTCACAAAGCTGAGCTCTAATTTGAATGCAATTTGCATATTCCAGGTATGCAGAGTGCAGCCGTACTAAACACGTGCGTGAGGACGCACAAAGCGAGGCAGCAGCGCTGACATTTGTCACAAGTGCTGCCTTTTTCCCAGTGTGTTCCCTCACAGGTGCCAGGGCCCTCTCTGCTGCTAACGCCCAGCCTGGCTGCTCTCAGAGAGGCTCTTAATTAAACTCTGCTTGCCAAGAACGCTTTGTATTTGCAGGAGCGAGGACATGGCCACCCTCTCGGGAACACCACGCAGAGGGCTTTTCCCTTTGGATAATGCCATTTGCCAGCCCCAAGGAGCAGAAGCCATCCCAAGGCAATCTGAACACAATAAGTGTCTTTCACCGCTGTTGACTAAGCTGAAATTCGTTATTTTCAGGCGTTCAGCGAGGACTAATGAGTGTCTGAGGCTCATCGCGCCGTCCCTCCTCACTGACAGCCTCTTGATCTCGAAAAGCTCCGTGATCTTTGGCTGGAGCATAACCCCGGGGAGTTTAGAGGTTAAGTTTTGGGGATGCAACCAGTGTCTGAGCCAGGCAGGATGGAGCTGCACCAAGGTCAAGGCAAAACACTTCTGGGAAAAGAAGAAAACCCTGACTCCTACAGGTGTCTGTCCTTTATTTACCCACCAATTCCCAGATGTTGCACCAAGGGCAGGATGTCTTGCCAGTGCCTCACAAAGGCCCTGCCAACTCCAGCAAGACCAAAGGTCAATAGATGCCAACTCTCTTTATTCAGGGAAACACTGTAGATTTTTAATCAGCATTTCTGCTTACCTGTTGGTCCACTATGAATCTGCAACACAAGATACCAAAAAACGATCCTATCATCAACACTGGAGCATACACAAGGGCATAAATAATGCACAAGGAGACACGTGCCTGAAAGGAAAACCTCCTGACCTGGCAACACCTACTTGGAATTACCTTTCAACTGATGGTTTTAGCAGAATTTATTAAAAACCATGTCTCTGCAAGCCATGATGGCTTTGGCTCTACTTTTAAAAAAAATTACTTTATTATTATTATTATTAAGCAGTTTTGAAC
Organism: Aegithalos caudatus; assembly: GCA_013389925.1. Lineage (NCBI taxonomy): Eukaryota > Metazoa > Chordata > Aves > Passeriformes > Aegithalidae > Aegithalos > Aegithalos caudatus. Next base: position 540,478 of record WEIU01019436.1, read on the forward strand.
CACAACAAAGCCAGGAAAGGATGTAACCACCAGCATACAAAAACACACTGGCAGGTTAGAAGCAGAACAGTTGAGAAGATCCTTCAAGAACTCAGACAAGTATATCTTTGTCCCTCTAACTGACCTCAGTGCTCTGAGATAAAGCTATGAATTTCTGGTGGAATCACAGCATTGTCAGCCAGAAATCAATTCATCTCTGAGGAATAGGAAAGGGATATTTGCACTTGAAAAGCAGCTGATTAATTGTAAACAAGGTAAGGGTCCTGGGCCAGATGGACATGGAACTCTGCAGGGCTGGAGTCTTCTCCTGTTCTCCCAGGAAGAAGAAGGTTGCCCCCTTTGTGGCTTTGTTCTACACCCATCATCAAAGGTACTGTCTGACATTTTTCCCTTGCTAAGGATTTTTTCCTGCATGGGTTTCACTGAACACCACCCTTCCCCTCCTGCCCAGTGGCTGACAGGGAGCCCTGAGCAGAGCCAGCGCCGAGGTCTGGGCAGGCACTGCTCCCAGTGTACTGATTACAACATATATAAAATAATACTTTGTACAAGTTCAGAGGGAATAATTAAACATTGCTCTCAGCTCTTGGCAGTGACTTTTACAACACTGGGTAATGAGTTATCACATTTTGACCTTTATGTCTAACTCACCTTGGCAACTTGCTGAAAAAAACTTTGACCACTATATAATCAAAAATAAGAGAAAAAGGAAAAGGCAGGCACGGGTGCTGGTCCAGCAGATAAAGATCACAAACCCCAGGTATCCATCCAGGAAGCCACTGAACTACTTCCTAGTGTTGGATTTAATAGCAAATTACCAAAGAGACACTCCACATTACTACAATCTGCACATCAAACCAGGCAGAAAGCAACCTGCAATTATACAATTAGATTGATACACAAGCTTCCCGCTCGTGTTTATTCCTGCTGCCAATCATGCTGCTTACTGGAAAACAAGGGCTTGGAGCTTCCAGCCTTCCCTCTGCTTGTGCATTTTGAGGGGCTTAAGCGATCACACCTCAACACCCTGATGAACCTGGCCTGAAGACCACACCTCCCCCTGGTACCTTGGGGCTGCACTGAGATCCATCTTTGCACATGGGGCACGAGTTACCCCCGCAGCAACTCACTGTGTGGAGTGGGAGAGAAGAAGAGACAAAGAAGTGTTTACTATTAGCTGATGAAGGCAGTTGATTGAAACCTAACAAAACCCTTGATTTCAAATGAAAATCATGAAATGAAAATCATTTCACTATGCTGTGGCCTGATAGAAACCATGAAAGGGGAATGCAGCCAGGAGAAGCCTCGGTCTCCTCATAATACAGTGCCTCTCAATGCCCGAACATTGAGAACATCTCAGGTACCTCAAAAACGTCTGCTCCGTCCAGTTCCAGTGCACTGGTGACCCCTCAGGTCCCTGTGCTAATTCATTTTTCCCACCCTGTCTTCAGCCACAGCTGTTCCAACAGCCAGACTTTGTGTCCCTGGGGCACCCTGCCCATTCCAGCTGGAATGCTGCTCCGCTGTGGGCAGCCTGTGACGGGCACTGCAGGCGCACCACGGGGCTGTCCCGAGGTGTTTACCTGGCACTGCCCACACAGACACTGACCTGTGCCACAGAACGGTGGGGTTCTCATCCAGCCTCTGGGAACTGGGCTGTGGGAGTAAATCAGGACACCAGGATGTCCCCCAGCTGTGCCAGCACAGCTTTGAGGGTAGAGGCAGAGGGAGCAGAACCTCCCAGCAGACCTGGATGGGCACAGCCTGTGCCTGGCAGGGACCAAGGGCATGGTCACTGGATATGGCAGTTCTCAGTCCCACTGCTCTGACACAATAATTATCTTTTCACAAATTCCTTTGTCTGAGTTTCGCCTCACTCTCCCATCACACTTCACACAAAAGAGACCCTCATTTCCCAATAAATGGTGAGAGATTGTCTCCAGGACCTCTGCAGCACTTCACAGCTCAGATCTCAGTGACTCACACACATTTTCTGGAGCCCACATCTCACAGTGGCAGGAAATGATTCAGGTGTGGAGGCACAACAGCTCAGGGACACCGAATGGCATCTGCAAGAACTGGAGCGCTGACAGGACACATCAGAGCACGAGGCACAAACTCTGTGACTCACCAGTTTGCCATGGCTCTGAGATTCAGTCTGCCCTGGTCCCCTCCTTTCCACCCCATGGGATCAGTGCTCCAGCCCTTCCCTGTGCCAGGCTTTACCCTGAGGGTTATCTCAGCTCCTGCATCCACACACACACCTCCCATGAGCAAATCGGGAATTTCCTCTGCTCCCTTCCCTCCAAGGGAATTCCTGCATCTTGGCAGAAATTCTTTTATGCCACAGCAACATCTGGATTTACAAAGGCAGAGACACTACAGAGCAGTCTGGGATTCCAAGGGTCAGAAAGCCTGCAAGACCTCCAGCTACATTTTCAAAACTACATGGGGATTCACGTGCCTTTTGGTTGTCAAAACAAATACAGGATTAAACCCAAAGGCAGGGTCCTGCAAACACTGGTGTGGCTGTGATAACTCCAGCTCCAGGTCAGAGTGCTCAGGCTGCCGGAGCCAGCACCAGCCCCAGCTCCACCACCCACAGCTCCTGCCTTTCCAACCCTGCAGCTGCTATTGCATTTCCTCACTGGGCAGAGAAAATTTTCTGTATTTAAGAGACATTTAGTAGCTGCAAACAACCTTATCAAATTGTGCTCTTCCATTTTTAACATCATCTAAGGAGAAAGCACTTCCCATCAGCACACAGAGTTCAGCCATGCTGGGGAGGAACAGCACAGCATTAAGAGCAAAGGTAGAAAATGGAGGATGCAGATTATAAAATTCAGTCACATTTTAAAATTTTCTGCTACAATAATTCACTTTATGTAGAATTAATGTGGCTGATTGAACGTTTGTGCTGTAATTTACTTATAATTAACATTTTATGGTGAACAGATTTCACCATCTCCTTCATGCTGTGAACTCCAAGCCATAGGTCAAAAATAGAGATGAAACAGATAAGCACAAAATATTCTCACTGAAATATTAATGAGATTTTAATTTACTACTTTAAAAATACATCTTTCATCAATGCCTGTATATCAAATCATTATTTTAATTTTTTTCCACATTGTATTAAAAATATAATGAACTTTCCTAACTGGTTGAAAGACCCTGAAATATCTTTTGTGAAGACACAGCTTAGGGGAACAAAAAGGTCCAAACACTCTCAGTTATCAGAAATCTCACGGGGGGGCTGGGTGAGAGTCAACTCAAACTGAACACAACACCTTCACCCTCACCCAGCTAAAACGGGGGCTCTCCACTCTCAAACCCCGTGCTCAAGCACAGAGGTCCTGCTCTTCCCACCAAGATCTTCTTTAAAAGCATAAGGTCAACCTGTAAAAATAATTCAACTGACAGAAACTGCTTCCTGTGTTTCAGCAGGAGTGTGGCACCCACAGCCGAGACACGACAGGGACGAGGCGCTGCTTTGATCAGCCATTCCCAGCTTTTCAGCCTCTCATGGGGACATTTGAAACCTCCAGGACAAGGCTCTGCTCTTAAGGACACCACGAGTCAAAGGAAAAATGGTCTGGGAAGGAAGATGGAAGAAAACTCGTATAAAATCTCCCACCCGTTCTCCACGTGAGCTTGCAGCCTGCCCAGAGATGACAGACCACATCTGAATAAATTATTGAGTCATCTGCAATTCATCCCATTTCCTATATTCCAAAGCGCTATCAGACAGGCAACAGAGGACATTCCCGGAACGCTCTGATGACAGAGAATGAAGATATGGGATGACAATGAAAAAGTCAGCAGAAAATCATAAGTCAATGGGACTATTTTATGCTCTTTACTTCCTAGCCTGCACCAGACCATTCAAACAGCTCATTGGAATTTCAAATGAAAAGCTGAATAATACAGGATTATAAATCTGTTACAAACAAACCTAAAACGCATCAAGAGAAATATACATGGAATTTTCCTTCTGAAACTGCTCAGGTTTTTCCTACAGGTTTGTTTGCCGAGAATCAGCAACTGTTTGTTTTGAGGGTAAAGCTGCCTTTCCTTATTTTTCTTTCTTTTTAATTTTCTTTTCTTGTTTAGATTGAAGGCCAGTGTCTGCCAGCCCCTTGATCCCTCCAGAGCCTGAAGAATGGAATCCAGACCCTTCCAGGTTTCTCTATGCAGCCATGGGCTTGCTCTCTTTTTCCTTTCAAGGTATTATGAGAAAAAAAAAAAAAATAAAAAATTACCTGTGGGAGAAATTTCAAGAGAAACCAGCTCCTGAGCAGCATCTCACCACAGAATGACTCCAAATAGGAAGTTAAAGCCTCATCTGCAGAAAGTGGGACCCGGTGGAACAGCAACAGGATTTCAGACAGGTCTGGAGCCTCCACCCTCCTGTGACATGGGGGAAGCATGTGGGGCTCTTTCCAAAATTGTTCTGGGAGACCTGGGGACAGTTCATACAAATCTCTCTGCTCGTGATTAGAACTACTCATTAGAAGTTCTTTAAAAAGAAAACAAAGCCTTAAAGCTTCCTCTGAAGTAAACAATTTACAACATTTGTAACAAACAACCAGCAAAATCTGAGAGGGGTGAAGCACCGCTTGTGGAAATGGCAAGGAAAAAATCCCAAGCTACAAGAAAATACACATTACTACATTAATTTTCATTGGTTTTTGTTTTTAAAACATTTTTCACTGTCAGAATGAGAAAAAAGACCTAACCAAACAAACCCTGAACAACAGGGCAGGGAAAAGCCCCAAAACACAGAAGCCAAATACTGAACCAAGACTTCCCAAATAAAATATCTAATATGATATGTCAGCAACTCATCCCCAGCAATCTCAGAACAACTCTGGGACATCTCAGACACCGCCAGGCAGCAGGATCACGTGCACTGAGCCAGGACACTGCGCCGGGCTCTGGGAAGCCAGCGTGGGGCGGGAGGAGGAAGAGGAGCCCATGGCTGAGGGTCCCAGGGCAGAGTGCTGCTCTGGGTGCTGGGCCCTGCAGTGACACAGCAGGACAACCCAGCTGCCCCAGGGCTGGAGAGGGAGCTGCCAAAGCCAGGGCTTGCTTAAAAAAAAAATCAAAAAACTGCAATAAGGTCAAAGTCTTCAGCCCTTCGATCCCCTCACAGTGCTGAAAGACCACCAAGCTATATGGACTCATCTTTAAATGTTTAAAGCATTAATGATGGGAAGCTACTCTGACGGATGGTATCTCTGCACTTTCTCATTCCCAGGATCTCTGTTATCATCTTCTAGCACACAAAATTTTTTTCAGAACATCAGCTAGGCTTCTACTCAAACACTGGGCCAAACCTCGAGAGAGCGGCTCACAGGCAACTGCTTAAAGAAAATTTTAGTGCAAAATCTGAACAAGAGCCTTAAAATTCTAAGCACCTCAGAAGTCATTATTTAGGTCTCAGAAACATGATTTGCACAAGTTCAGCTGCAGGAGACACCAGGCACGGCTGCTGACAGAGAGGAGCAGCGATGGCAGCGCCGTGTCGCACCCCGGCCTCCCTGAGCCCTGCTCGGCGTCCCACCGAGGTGTGAAAGCAGCTGGCTGACTCTCAAGGAAACAAATGAAATAAACAGACAAATTAACAAACACTTCAAAGATAACACGGAAATCTCACCAGTTGCAGCACATGTCCACTCAGTTTCTTTTTTTTTTTTTCCTGAGTGCCTTTTCCTTAGTAAAAGCCATCAAAGATCATTGTGAATGAGTAATAATTTTTTTTTAGCAGCATCGAAAAATTAAAGCAAGAGAGAAAGGGAAAGCATGCAAGGGAGAAAAGGAGGGAGAGAAAGAGAGAGGTTAAGCTCAAAGGCAGAGAGAGCGAAATGGACCAGATTATACAAAATTAAAAAGCAAATACGCACAGACAATTTGTGCCGAGTGATTGCAAGCAATTACAGTCCGGCTTTTCTGGAGGGAAAATTGGGGAGGGGGGGGGGAAGGTTATTTCAGCTTAAAAGGAGACTTTATTCATTCCTGATCAGCTTCTCCTACTATTCTCTCTTTTATTCTCGGATATCAATTTTAAAAAAAATCACCCTTCAGATGTTACATGTCTAACCCTGGGAATCCCACCCCTGGGCAGAGAGGGAGGATTTCAGCTTCCAATCGGTTCTTTCTATAGCCCTGAAAAAGCAATTTGCTCATAAAGGATAAAAAAAAAAAAGGGAAAGGGGGGGTACAGAAAGAAAGAAAGAAAAGGAGGGCAAAAAAGGGAAACCACAACAAGGGCACGCATTTCTCTTGGAGGAGAGCTTCAATTTTACTGTAATTGTCTGAAGAAGAGCTGCTTTGATCTGCAGAATTATTATTATGCTGCAAATGCTGGGCTGCTGATGTCCCAGCTGGGCTGGACACGGGCACACCGAGGGGCCAGAGTCCCTCTCCGAGGCTCTGCAGTTGATTTTGGGAGCACTGCAGGCATCAAGTGGGGCTGGCTGGGGCACGGCAGGGCAGCACGGCCTTAGGGCAATCTCCCCTGGGGCCTTGGCCCCTCCAGTCCCTCGCCAAGCACTGGGAAGAGGCTCCTAGGCCTGTATTAGAATTCCTGTGCCACAGCACTCCCTGTTTTTGTTGGGAATTCCTTCATTTGTAAATTGCAGCTAAATCAGCTCCCGTGCTGGGAACACCTCCCTGCCCCATGCCCCGCCAGGCTGGTTCTGTGGGAGCAGAGGGGGACCCAGGGGCACGAGGCCACCAGGGTGGGCACAGCAGTCAAAAATAAGGTCAGTGCCTCAGAAACTCAGGATTTTCTCTCATCAACTAATGCTAGCTGATACGTATCAGGATGTTTCCCATGCTCCTGATCGAGCCCTGAGTGCCCTGAGCTTCCATCAGAGCGGCTGGGCGCAGCTGCTCACGTGTGGACACAGCACTCTCTGCACCCTTGTCCTCCTCCATCCCTTTCACTTCAGACATCCTTAACTTCTGCTAAAATTTTGTCCACAAAGCCCAATTTGGAAGAACAGCACCAGGCACTGGTGATGGGATACTGGCCACCAAGAATTACTCCAGCACACTAAGAACAGAAAAAGGATGTTGGTATTTTATCAAATGAGGAAAGCACTTTACACCTAGGAAGTTTGAGATACGTATTATCTTAAAATCTTCCCATTATTACATATACAAAATCATACTTTGTATAAGTAAAGGTTTCTAAAATCCTATTTGTACAACTTGGAGGCCAGGTAACTGCCAGTGTGCCTTCACACGGAGAAGTGTATGAAAAAATGGTACAAATCATTTATTAAAGTCTTGAACATCTTTCTGAAATAGTTTGCCTGTAAAATATGCAGCAGGCCCAAAATACATGGAGACGTGGCGTGACACCAAGGATTTATTGGCACGAGTGTGGGCTGAGCCCCGTAAGTCAGGCAGGGCCCCTCCCTGTCAGCACTGCCCTCATCCCAAAGGCATCAATAACACCTCGACTCCATCGCAGCCGGCAGGAACTGCGCATCTATCTCAGCTATAAACAGACACAATTTTTCAGTCAAAGAGTAATAGGCAAATAGCTGGATTTCACTCATTTTGTGTTCTCCAGGTAGTAAAATAGACACATATTTAATGTACATACCCAAAAGTGCAGTGCCAATAAGTAGGGAGAGTCATATATCCCAGTTAGTTTATGGATGGCTGTATTTTATGGTTCTATCGCTAAAGCTGTATTTGCATGCATCTAAATATAGATAAATATCTGCAAAGCCAGAATCTGCAGACGTGAAATAGAGAACTGGATAAATGCAAGGCAAGACACATGATAAAAATAGTCCTTATTTCTAGACACAATTATTAACTCTTGACTAAAATTACTATTTGGGTATCGGATGCTGAGGCTATGCAGTGTCCTCTCGTGCTGATCCTGGAGGTTGCTGTTGGAGCTATCGCTCTCTTGTTTCATAATTTTGCTAATTGGTCATTAAGAAGACCCTAATTCTAATTCTGCCTTTGCCAGCAACACACTGTGGGTCAGCAAGGAAATTAATCTGCCTCTATACCTCAGTTTCTCCAACTGCAATAGAGGGAAACACAGATCCATCACCAGGTCCTGCAGGAGTTAATCTGTTAATGTTTGTATCAATCAAGTTGTCAAGTGCTATTTAAGTGCTTATTATTACTCATACAATAATTCTCTCCTTCTGGGCTCTGTAGGTTTGTAAATACCTCTTCCATCACACATGTGAAGTTCTTTTGGGGCAGGGGAGATGATCTGGACCAGGGCTGGCCAAACGGGGCTGTCTGTGGGTGCATTCCAGCCACGCCTTCCTGCCCCTGGCCCCTTTGGTGTCCCCACCCCACAGCACTTCTGCCAGCCCCCTCTGCTCTGGGGCAGGGGCTGGCAGAGCCTAAGGACACCTTTGTGTCTCGTGCCCCAGTACCAGCACGGACATAACCTTGCAGCAGGAGCATCTTTCCCACAAGGCAGCCCTCGGGCAAGGCTGTCCCTTCAGCCTCTTCATCCTCCTCCACACCTTTGTTTTTGGCCTGGGGGCTGAAACTCTGAGGAGCTGTTCTGTTTACCCAGAGCATCACTTGCTCTGTTCCGGGGAGAAATGCCTTTATTCAGGATGCCTGGCTCTGAAACACCTGGCTGTGAGGTCCTGCTCTGGGGCCACGTGCTTTGGCCAGCTCCTGCACCTGGGCAGGAGCAAGGACAGACCTTTATTCTACGTGGAATCCGTGCTCTTTAGAACGTTTGCCAACACCAAAGGCATGCAGCATTCCAGGCACATGCCAGCTGGGATTCCTGGAGCCTGCCTGCACTGGAGCTTCTTAAAAAATATAGCAGCTTCTCATGTAGTCTGCTCCCAAAATGAATTCTCTCTACTGGCACCAGTGAAGCTAAATACAACTTATAAAATATTGAGCAGATCTTCATATGGAATGCAACTAAAAAAAAGTGACACTTTAATAATTATCTTTATGCTCCAGAAATATCCCATCAATATGAGGAGCAGATAATTCACAGCCAGTGTTCCAGGCACTCTGCAGCATCAGGAGCTGCTGGTGCCTCATCCCTACCGGGCACACAAACATCAGTGTATCCATGCACGAAGCCTGTAGTTATTTATCAATTGTTTATGCAGCACTTAGTTATGAATGTATTTAATTTATAAACATTTATATTGTAGAGCATGAGATGATAAATTCAGAAGAAAAATATCGACTCATAGAGCACGATCCCCCTGCCTGACTTAGCCGAGAGCTCTGTCCCTCGTGCAGGTGCCCTGAGCTGGACCTTCCTGGCAGCAACCCCAAAGACTTCAGCCTTGGGAAGATGAGGAAATCTCTGCCATGTGATGTTCTCCACGAGCATGCCATCTCCTGAGCATGCCAGCTCTGCCAGCCTCTTGAGCTCAGCTTAGCCAGTCCCCTGCCCGTGGCTGATCCTCGGGACTCTGTGAGATCCTGCCTGCATGTTACCAAATTACACAACTTCCAAATTATTTCTGTGTTTTCAAAATAAGCTGCTCTATGTGTACAACTGCAAACCCTTCAGTCAATCACACAATAAATAAGTAAATGTCTCTGCATAGTTTATGCTTAAAGAGCTCATTTCCTCATTGCTCCAGCACTGACAGCTGCCTAAACCTAAAGTCCGTCACTTTTGAAGGAAGGCATTTATCAGGAGGGTATTTTACCCTGATTTCTTTTCCTGCCCACAAAACAGTATTTTCCCAGAAAAGCTTTATTTACACTCCTTTTTTTTTCTTAAACATATATATTTTTATGTTTTCTCAATGTGCTGGAACTTGACAGCACAGACCAAGTCACGGATGAGTCAACTTCTGCCATGTATTCCTAAAAACTAAATATGCATTTTAAACACCATCCTGATTTAAAATCAACATTTCTAATAATTTTGATTTCTTTTTAATCCTCTTAAATAGTCTAGACCCAAGCCACCCCTTGGTTTGCATCTGAGCTTTCTGCCCTCAACGTTCTAAAATTATTTGAGTTATTTCTTCTCTGCTAGCAGCTCTGCCAGCTCAGTGTTTGTTCTTCACTTTCAAGGGTATTTTATTTATTTTCTTCACTTTCAGCTATTGAAAATGGCAAGAACAAATTTATATAATGAGCCCTAATAACAGTTTCTCCCATAAAGTTCCCTATTTATCTCCTATTGTAGTGGTTTAGAAAGCACAAAAATGATGGAAAAATACAGGTGTAGTGATAAATCTCTGGGACTGATAGGGAATAATTTAAAACAGCCTTTATCCATGGGGTGATGCTTGGAACCCTCCTACTCTGTGTGAACCTTTCCCAGTCACTTCGACTCCTCCTTCCGTAACACTCACAGTAGTATCCTACTCACAAGATTTGTCTCCACACAGACAAATAAAACCCTGTTTATTCCAAATCTCTCCCATCTCTCAGCCTGACTCACCCAATGCTATCGCCCTTCTCTCCATGTTTGTGCTGTCCTGGATGGTTGTGGAGAAGCTGCTGGGGGCACACACATGGCACACGCTGCCAGCGTAGTGCACAGCAGCTCCTGTACCCCACAGCGGAAGGTTCCAGAGTAACCAACAAAGGCCCTTCTGTGGGTATTTCTCTCATAAACACTACTTAAGCAAATGAGAGACCCTAACCAGCAGGAATGACACTTTGAGACTGACCCTTAACCTGCCACCAGTGAGCGCAGCACCAGGACCCTGAGCACACCCACCTGGGCACCTGCAGAACTCCCGCAGGGCCAGACTCAGCCCGGGCTCCGGGCAGCAGCTGCACACCGAGCACCACAAACACCAGCAACAGCCACGTCAGCATTTTGTTCATTATTTATCCATTTTTAATGGTGGTAAGAAATGTCTATCACAAGTCCTGCCTTTGCTCTGAAGACCCCGGTGCAGAGAAGATGGAGCCCACCATTTATTCTCCGTTTTTTTATTTACAGACCCATCCACAAGCAGGTCAGAGACCAGTGGAGCCCTGGCTCTATCCCCCTTTCCCTCCAGCACTAATTAGCAATGCAATCCCACAAAGAGTGAAGTTGCCCGAAACCTCCCCTCACTCACAATGATTTATGTTCAATTTGTACAAATGGAGAAAATGAGATTTCAAATTTCAATGCCATTTCTGCAATGAGGTGATTAAAAGAGAGAGAGGTATTGCGTTCTACTGTATAGAATATTGATCCCAGTGCTATTTTCCTTAGCAATAACCATTAGCTCAGTATTATTTGCAAACCTCTAATGTGAACTTGGAGATGTAATTTACATTTGTGCTTTACTTATTTGCTTTAACAAAACAACACAAAAGCTTTCGGTCTTTCAATCTATCCTTATTGTCAATAAAATTAGCAGTTCATAAAAAAATTAATGTATATGCAAAACCATCACTTCCTTGTAAACTGCACCGAGACTGTAAACGTTGCCCAGAACAAAAGGGAGATAAACTATTAAAAGGCTTTGGCCATTAACAAATTGAATCCCGACCAAATTAAGAGGAGCTCTCTTTTGTCTCCTTCCTTAATTTCTGGGCCCCTGGGAGCCCAGGAAAGTTTTGGCAGTGTGGGGAGGTGTCCCTAGGGAGCAGGGTGGTGACAGGGGCTCTGTGATGGAGACGTTTTGGGGTCAGGCACGCTGCTGGAGCTGCCGGGACAGGGGCACACACGGGACAGGGGCACACACGGGACAGGGGCACACACGGGACAGGCACACACGGGACAGGGGCACACACGGGACAGGGGCACACACGGGACAGGGGCACACACGGGACAGGCACACACGGGACAGGGGCACACACGGGACAGGGGCACACACGGGACAGGGGCACACACGGGACAGGCACACACGGGACAGGGGCACACACGGGACAGGGGCACACACGGGACAGGGGCACACACGGGACAGGCACACACGGGACAGGGGCACACACGGGACAGGGGCACACACGGGACAGGGGCACACACGGGACAGGCACACACGGGACAGGGGCACACACGGGACAGGGGCACACACGGGACAGGGGCACACACGGGACAGGCACACACGGGACAGGGGCACACACGGGACAGGGGCACACACGGGACAGGGGCACACACGGGACAGGCACACACGGGACAGGGGCACACACGGGACAGGGGCACACACGGGACAGGGGCACACACGGGACAGGCACACACGGGACAGGGGCACACACGGGACAGGGGCACACACGGGACAGGGGCACACACGGGACAGGCACACACGGGACAGGGGCACACACAGGACAGGCACACACGGGACAGGGGCACACACAGGAATGTCCCGGGGAGCAGGCGGACCAGCGAGGGGGAAGCGCAGGAAGCGAGAAGGGCGCAGTGTTTGTCAGCCCCATTCCCGAATGGGACCGGAGCTCCTCGTCCTCCCTCCAAACACATCATCTGCTTCTGCTGCCTGGCAGAGTTTAGAAGATGAGAACAAGGAAAGAAGAGGGAGAAAGGGGAGAAAAAAGAAAAAGCTAATGACCCATAATTGCCATGATAGTGGAATAGGGCCCGGGCAGCTGTTTTACATTCCCGGTATGTATAGTATGCAAATATCTACAAAGGGCCGACACAGTTTCTCTATTGTGGATCCTGAGGGTAACCAAATTAGCCTTTGGCAACCATGGTAATTGGGAGGTGCTGTTCCCATTAGGAGTCCTGCAAATTATGAAGAAAAATGGACCAAAGGCTTTGTCACAAATAATAATGCTGAGAAGAAAAGAGCAGGCGGCCAGCCTTGCTTGCCTTTTTTTTTTTCTTCTTCTTTTTTTATTCCTACATTGTGTTGTTAATATCTCTCTGTTTAGTAATAAGAAAACAGTCCTCAGTGCCCTGCTGGACCCTCCTGGGCTTTCCATGGCAATACTGAGTTCTGGGAATACTAAATATGGGACAGCAGCATCAGCTGAGAAGCCCCCAAGCAGAAGCCCCTGCCCAGGCCCCAAGTTCAGTCAGACAACGCTGATGCTGCTCCGGGAGCCAGGATTGGGATGGAAAGCCTGGAGCTGGTTCTCTCCTTTGCACAGGCCAAACAGAACCAGCCACTTTCCCTCCCCATCTCAGATTCACGCACCTAAATGCAGATTTGTTCTCTGAATCGCCCAACTTAGCTGCACAAGAGGCTCCATTTCTCACTAATTATTTGAATTTGTCTTTCACTCTTCCCACCTTCTTTGATCATTCCATAGTTCTCAATCCCAGCATGTAGAATCCTGTTTGATTGTTATGATCTACTAAAAAATTCACAACTGCCAACTTTTTGAGTGGAGCTCTCAGCTGTGACACCTCCAGTCAACGCCAAAAACATGAACTGCTGTTGTCTGTGGCAGTCCCAGAGCAGAGCTCACCGTTCCCACCAGCCTCGTGCCTGAGGTCCTGCTGAACCCCCCACACTGAGACACAGCCGTGAGACCAACCCCCACGTGCCACCAGCCAGGCTGGGCTAATGCTCCAGCCTCTCTTCTGGCCTGCAAATCTTAAGAGTTTGGGAAAACATCACACTTACAACGAACATTAGGAAATGGTCTCGCTTGCCCTTGTAATTCTTCCCTAAGTCAATATTTTGCCTAACTGGGAGCACAAACAGTCCTTTTTCAAGGAACAGGAAAGTATCCAGGCCTTTTAATATAAAGAAGATTCAGAATGATCTCAGGAATCCACACTGACTGTGGTGGCTGTAAAACCCAAATTGGTGAGTTTTATAAAAAATTTTACAAACCAAGTCTCACAAAGAGCAGTCGTGTTTTAATTTTTCCTGCCAGGACTATCTCTTCACCTTACAATCGCTGCAGCACAAGCCTTAAGTCCATATCTTTATTTTTTCATGGTTTCCCCTCAGGGCCTCTTTAAAGAGCCGGCAGAAGAGTCACTTCCCCGCTGGTGCAGTTGGCACGACTGCAAGTGTACTTAAAGTTTGCGTCTGATCAGGTTATGTGTATTGGATCTGAAACCAGTTAGTCAATTCTTCCCGGTCCCTAAGTGGCGATTTGTGGTAATGTCTACATCAATACTCACAGAGCTGCGAGCTGCTTTACGTAAAGCAAATGTCTGCAGGATGGAGGGGCTGCTCCGAGGGCTGCCGGCTTAATGGAGCCGTGTCTGGGGCCGGAGCCGCGGCTGCTGCACAAGGAGCATCCCGGAGCCGGGCACAGCCCCAGGGCTGCAGGCACAGCCTTGGAGCCGGGCACAGCCCCGGGGCTGCGGGCACAGCCCCAGAGCCGGGCACAGCCCCAGAGCTGCAGGCACAGCCTTGGAGCCGGGCACAGCCCCAGAGCTGC
>WEIU01019436.1:565822-615165 GCA_013389925.1 Aegithalos caudatus
GAGGGGCCGCGAGTGACCCCGGCACCGCCGCCAGCGAGGGAGGGGGAGCGGCCGGGGGGAGCGGGGTCCCCGACTTCCTCACAGGTAATTAAGGGACTGTTTTCAAGGTTGCATGGGCAAAAGACAATTCGGCCTAATGAAGCATCGATCGGCCGGCGCGGGCAGGCAGGCGCTGACATTCACTCCGGTCCCTGAGCCGGCGCAAAGCTCCGCGCCGGGAGCATCCCACCAGCGGCCCCGAGCCACCTGCGGGGACAGCCCGCACGCCGGGCGGGGAACAATACTCATTAGAGAGCACGAGTGCGTTCGTGACGGGTTTTGTTTGTTTGTTTCTCTTTGGGATGAACCTTGCTCATCGTTCCCATTCTAACCTCGCCAATCAGCGCCGGCGGGGCTGGATGCATGAGGTCAGTTATGGAGATGCAGGAAATTACTGGGGATTGGCAAGGCTGGTTTTGTCAATTTGTAAGCAAAACCCTGTGTTATTGCCGGGTTTTCATCTTTTCATCACTGTCAGCCTATGCTGGCACATGAGAGCTAAAAGCAAAATTGTCTCAAAGGCTGCTGGAAAATTAATGGTGGAGGATTAAAAATATTTTTGTGTAAAATAGAAATAGGAAGCAGGTACTTACATTAAAAAAATACAGCCAATTAAGCCCCCTGGAAGTGCTGACACATCCAGCTCGCCGCTCGCCCTACCCAGGCATCTGCTCCCCGGCTCCGAAGCCAAGCAGCTCGGCAGCATCGCGTTCCTGGGCTCCCCAACCTGCCCTTGCCTCACCCAGCCCCTTTCTTCTGGCCCAAATGTTTGCATTTGTAGGACATCTGAATGGTAATAAAAGGACCAGGAAATGATAGTTGTGCCAAGTAAATTGGGGTGAACGCTGGGGGAGGGGAGGCCGGATCGATTGTGAAACAACTTGCGCATTATCCGGGAAGGATTTGCTCACGGTCCTGCGCTGCTCCGCGTACGAGAGGCCCCGCACTCAACAATAGCGTGTCCCCTCAGAGCAGGAAACACAAAGGGAATTTGCTCTGATTCAATCCACACAGTGAGGCCCCTCTGGGGCTAAAGAGGGTCACTTTTACCCTGGCTAAAAATAAAGAAAAAAGATTTTTTTCCCCCTCTAATGCACACAGACACACACACACACACAGACACAAGCACACGATCTGGCTGTGGAAACCAGCCCACCTCCACTCAACCAGATGCTTAAAAATCATGAGCTGCCTCTCTCATTTTTTCCGTTTAGACTTTAGAATTTATCAGAATTTACTTTAAAAAAATTTTAAACGAGTAGAATGTGATCAAAGAGCAGCAAAACGGCCTCTTCCTTTTATTCCATTTCCTTGTCTAACAAGTGCTTTACCGGGGACTGCTGCAGCACCAGCCCCTAATAACAAAGGAGGTGACACTGTGAGGGCACAGAACTGTAAACTGGATTTTGAAAGCCACGCAAGAGCCCGGATATCAGGGTTGTGCTGTATTCAGATATGTTTGTTTTCTAATACTTCACCTTTTTTGTTCTACTTCTAATCCTAAATTCCTCCATCAAGCCCAGGTCAGTAACGACGCAGCAATTGTGAGCAACACCTGCTGAAATTATACGCAACAAGAAGTTTTCCCTAAAAAACGCTAAAATGTAGCTCAGCAGATTCTATCTGCATTCATTTGGCGGAACAACAAGATATTGGTGGGGACAAACTCCGCATAAAGCGGCCCCGAGCCCCCTGAGTTGGTGGAGCTCAGCCCAAACAATGGCCGCTTCCCATTCACCTTTCCCCGGCTTTTCAAAAGAACATCCCAGAAACACAAAGCAGCAGCGGGAAATGGCAATTTTATGAATCCTAATCAATCAAAGGGCTTATTAACTCAATGTGAAGCCAGATTAAAATCTTTAATTATAAATCGTGCTAAAAGGAAAAACAAAATGTACTTATGGTACATTGAAAATTCCGGATATTAACATAGTTGCCATTATCTCTCGCAATATTAAATTTCCCTTCCCTGCCCTGCAACATGCTCACCTTTTTCTGTTCCTAAAGAACAGAACCGCAGAGCAAACTCATTTTTCTCCTTCCCAGACTTATTAAAATGTATTCCTGCTCCCCGCAGCCGGGGCTGTGCGCGGCGGGGCTGTGGGGAGCCCCATCCCGGAGGGAGCGGGTGTTTATCGAGTGGGCCGGCCGGGAGCTCCGGGCGATTTTTTGGGCCACGATCCAGCGTGAGGCGTTTGTGGTGCTGGCAGGGCCGTGGGGCGGGCGGCCGGAGGGCTGCAGCCACGGCAGAGGCCTCGGCGTGCCGGGGCCACGGGCGCCTTCCCACCAGGCCGGCGTTGGGAAATGACCACGGCAAATGAACCCGGCTGGACGGGCGGGGGAGGGACAGAGGGAAGGAGCCGCATGTTTTATTTATTTGCTGGAGTCACGGTCAGCCCATTGTGTCCCCGGCCCTGCCGCAGAAGGTGCACACCCGACCGCTCCAACGCGCCTTGGGATGGGAGAGCGCTTCTCCACTTGGGTGCGGGCACTGCCCAGCCAGGCTCTGCCTCTGTGCCTGAGTGCCACGGTCCCTGCCTGCCTTCCCAGCAGCTTCCCTCGCACCCCGGCCTCGTGCCCATCCCCTCCGTGGTGTTGCATTTGGAATTAAGGATTTTCCCACCCCCCCCCAAAATTAGTTTTTCCAAGAAGAGTGGTATTTCTTCTAGAAAAAGATCCTATAGGAGTCACTCAGACTGTGATTCTAGGTCGTGTTTTACACAGATTTTCTATCTTCCTTTCTCTTGATACACTCCTTCCCTGGGATTTATTCCTGAAGCACTCCCCAAAGGAAAAGCACCTTTGCTGAATTGAGATTTTTCAAATTCCTGTCACTTTTGGAACTATAATTGAAATCCCAAATCGTGTTTCCCTTCTGTAGAACTTCAGAAAACACAGCTGGTGAATTTGAAATACAGTTTTAGCCTGAAATAAATGGGAACTTAATTTTATATTTTACAAATGACTGGTTGTCTCCAAAACGTTCACAGAGGGGGATTTCACATCTTAGGGAAGGGAATCTCTGTCTCTGCCCTGTAATTGCTGCCTGAGAGTTTTGTACCCTATCCCGAATTTCCTCTGCTGCCCCCAGTGCGGTGATTCCCAGTCCAGCTATTCCCAAACCCACCCAGGCCGTGTCCACGGCACTCCTCGGGCAGGTAAATCATTCTCACCGCTGCTTTCCAAAGCAGGAACACACCTGCCTGCAAATCCTGCCCAGCAACACAAACGGAAGAGTCCGAGGACACGGCAAAGAGAATTTTAGGTATAAAACCCACCTGGGAGCGAACGTGCCCGCGCTCACCTGGCAGTGCTGTGCATTGGGACGCTCCCCCTGCTCTACACGTGGCATTTCTGCTGTGGCCTGTGCCCGGAGCTCGCAGCTGCAGGCTGGGTTCAGCAGGACTGTCGCAGGCTCCCTTGCCCAGCACCCCGAGGGCGATCCCCGCCACGACCACGCACCCCGGGCTCCCATCCTGCCCTCTCCAGCTCCTGCCTTGCAGGAAATGCAGAAAAGATCCTTTGTGCCCAACTCGGGTTTCATTTCATTGCTTTTAAATTTGTTCAGCTTGACTTTTGACACTTCAGAGGCTTAAGCCTTCTTTAAGTACAACAATATAATAAATATTTGTGTTGCCAAAGGAAAAGTGGATCCGTTGTTAGTGTTAGGGAAAGCGGGATCTCTTTCTCATTCGTTTGGTATAAATAATTCACACAACTATGTGCATTTTATAAACATCATCTTTAGGAAACTGATACTATCAAACATTTTCAAGACAACACTCAGCAGCATATAAATATGCACAAAGTATTTACTACAGCGGATCTGAAACTAAACAAAAAATTGTTAATGAAAGCAGAAAAATAACGATAGTTTATGTAAATAATTATGTTAATACAAAGTGTTTTCAGACTTATTTATACAAATTAGTCATCTGAATGACAAAAAGCTTTGACAAACTACAAACACCTATCAAAAATCATATTATTTGGCTCATTTTCCCTCGCAATTTCCATCTTTAGCTTGCCTTGGAAAAGCAGATTTAGAGCCTCCCCTGCTCTTTGTCAGTACAGCAGGAACAAGCCCAGTCAAAGGCATTTTCTTTACTTAGATATTAAAAAAATGTTTTTGTGGGTTTTCTCTTCAAAATATTTGAAGAAATTGTGGGGTTTTTTAAATGAAAAAAATTAAGTAATATAAGCCTATTTTAATACACAATTATTTCCCCCCAAAATACTCATGTGCCGCATGTTTGGTTCGATTAGGAAAAAAACCAAAACATATTTCCAGGTAACAATTTGATATGCAGAAAACACCTATTTTCCAACAGAAAACAGTTTAAAATTATCCAGGAAAGAAACGATATATTTAAGATGAATATGAAAAACCCTGTGCACAAACTACCGAAAGCTCCACAGCTGCATTTTTTGCACTTTTTGTTAGCAATCTAATTTGGGGATTTAAGCATTCCTGGCTCGTTGACGGAATGAGATTTTCTTGCACCGTTAGAGATTCCAGTCTGGAATAAAACTCGGCGATGAACTGACACCCTGCAGCTCCCCCCAGCTCCGCTCGGGGCCCGCGGGGCCGCCGCGGTTCCCCGAATTCCCGAATTCCCGAGGAATTCCCGAATTCCCGAGGAATTCCCGAGCGCGGCAGCCCCGCTGCGCCTCAGCCGCTCCGAGCCGGAGCCGGGCCGGGTGAGGAGGCGGCGCTGGCGGTTCCAAACCATTTGCTGTGCATTAATCGGGCCCCGGGCCGGGGCAGGGCCGCTCCGGCCGCGGCATCGATCGCNTAAACCTGACAGGACAGGCCGGACACTGCTCCCGAGCGTCCGCGCCGACGGCACGAGGGAACAGATCCTGCTGCTGCCCACGGTCTGCCCGGGGCACCTCCACCCCTGCCCTCGGTCCCTGTTCCATCCCTGCCCTCCCTGTTCCATTCCTGCCCTTGCTCCATGCTCCATCCCTGCCCTCGGTCCCTGTTCCCTCCCTGCCCTCGGTGCCCGCTCCATCCCTGCCCTCGGTCCCTGTTCCGTCCCTGCCCTCGGTGCCCGCTCCATCCCTGCCCTCGGTCCCTGTTCCGTCCCTGCCCTCGGTGCCCGCTCCGTCCCTGCCCTCGGTGCCCGCTCCAGAGCCCACCCGGAGCAGCCCGTGCTGTCCCTGGCACTGGCAGGCAGTGCCCACACCTACAGCAGTGTCCTGGGTTCTCACAGTTTAGTTTTTAGCTCAAGAGGATCACGGAGGGTACACGGGGACACTAGAACCTTCCAGCCACCACCAGTGCAAAGGCAACTGGGGAACGTCTCCTAAACGCACCCCAGCCAACACGGCAGGGCAGGTTATTTCATGCCATGTTCTTAGAAAAGAAAATAATCTAAAGGGAAAAATAATAAAAAATACACCACTTTTCCTGATCCAGAGAACAATTCTTGGGAGAAGAAATGAAGTTTCAAAGTATTGATTCTCCATTCATCAGCCAAAACCAAAAAAATACCAGAAAAGTCAACCTTAGCTGTTTTCTGATAAAGTACCAATAATTGCATTTATATTATTTAAAGAAATTATATCTATTTTTTGTTGTTGTTGCACGTGAGCTTATTAGTATTTACTCCCTTAAGCTTCTGCCAGTAAAAAGGGGCCCTGGGTTTGACAGCAAATTTTCTAGTATTTGGAAGCTTTTATCCCAATTTTAACACCTAATCTCTTTTTCTCTAGAGAATTAAATGATACTGCATTAAACCAGAAAATTATATAGAATTTTAAACAGTCCACACAAGTGGGGAACTGACAGGTCATTAAACAGCTCTACTGGAAAGAAACTTCCTCCTAAAAATTTAGGGGTTTACATATAATATAGGAGCATACCTATATTTACACATATATATGAGCATATATACGAAGCAATTTTACAATAGCTAAATAATTTGTCTAATTTAAATAAAACCTACTTCTTAATATGAAATACTTTATCAATAAAAACATTAAACATAGAGATTTTCTTTTAACCTAATAGTCAACTAAAAACCAACACAGCCAAAGAATACGTAAGTGTAATCCAGATTATTCTGATCTGATTTGTATTTTCAGTTCAACCTTAAAAGCTTTTAACAAAAGAAACATCCTTTTTGGCATAATGCATTGTCTAAGCTGCAGAACATGCTCAGATTTCAAGACATATTTATAAAAAGCCATTGAAAAAGCCTCAGCAATTTTGTGACACGTTTCTGACTAACTCAGTTAATGCTGCGTTTGGATGAATCCAACAACAAGCGAGTTTTTCTCACCCCCAGGTAATGGCTTTTGCTCAATGAGTCAGAATTTCTTTTGTATTTATGTATTTTTATATAGTTTATAATTCTTCATCGTGATTTAAATAATACATAAAAATTAAGAAGAATGCCAACTTTTATTGTTCCCTGGAGGACCTGTTACTCGAAAATACCACGAGCAGTCCGGAATTCTCCGGGAGCGCGCGCTCCCGGGGCACGAGGGCACGTGGGCTCCAGATAAGGAATCATTTAGTTCATCAGAAGGTGAAAAGAAAAAGCAGAGTAGGGGGAAAAAGAAGTCCTGTTTTTGCAGAAAGCCTTCTCCCCCAATTAAGGGAGAGGGCTCTTGTTTATCCCGGCTGCAGGGCCGCGGGCTCCCCGGGCCTGCGGATGCACATCCCGGTGTCAGAGGGGAGCCGGCCCCGGGGCCCGCGGCCTCACCTACGGCTCCTCTTTGTGCTCCGCTTCCCTCACATCTTCACACTGCATTTCCATTTCAAGCAGCTGCACAGGGATCGCTGCACGGATCAATTTCCACATCGAATATTTAGGAATACAACCGATGTATATTTTATATAAATATTTTCATTTAGCAGGAGCAGAGCAGGCCTTTCGAGACGAGGGACACAGAAGCTCTTCGCTGACACTGCGGGCGCTTTCCCCTTTGGATCGCCAGCGGTTTTATGGAAATTCCCGACTCTGTGTCATTCCCACAGCTCACTGCCTCTTCACGAAGCCTTTCCTGCCCTGCAGTGGCCGGCGGAAGGGTGGCTTTGTGGAAGGTGCCACCTCACCCTCTCAGTGCCCTGCTCCAACCCTGTGGATGCTGCCCCTGCAGAGCCGAGCCAGGAGCACCTGAGCCACGGGAAAACAGCAGCAGAAACTGAACCCAGCACCCGCAGCCAGCCAGGAATGGCATCATTGGTGCAATTCGGAAAATGCCAGGGGCAGAACAGGGACGGTGCGATGCTGAGGCCTTTGGAGAAGGGAGGGGTGTTCCTGCTGCCCGCCTGGCACAGCGGGGCCCCGCTGGCAGGGAGCTGCTCCTGCTGGGCAGCACCAGGAGCGCAGCATTGGCAACGGGAGGGCCTGCAACGCCAACAGCCAGGGCTGTGTGAGCACAAAGGCCTGCCCTGACCGGGCTCTGTCACACTGGGGGAGGAGCAGAAACCTCCAAACTTCACCAGACAGAAGGGACCTTTGACCCCCGATCCTACACAGCAATTACATTCCAACAATCATTGAGATCTCCCTGTGACAGACAGTTTATATACTATAAAACAGCCACAACACTGGGAAAAGATACTGTGAAAAAAGAAGGATTTTAAAAAATATTTCCAGCCGCTTTACTTAGAAGGAGCGCAAATGAAAAATGGTTTTAAGTACACAATAAAACCCCAAAGGCTGCACCCACACAACCTCAATTTTCACGTCCACCTGGGTGTAACGCCTGTCCTGCACAGCCCAGCCCAGCCCTGCAGAACCCTCCAGCCACTTCTGCTCCGTGTGCCTGCCCCACACACGTTACCTGTGTGCTGCACCTGGAGTGAATCCCACCGGGCTTCTGTGGGAATCTCTGCACCGTTCATACTTCAAACAGTTCTTTTCTCCCCCTCTCCTATTTTTTCACGTGGGGTGTAAAATCCTATGTGACCGCTCCATTGTTTTTAATTGCAAATTTCCTTAAACGCCATAAACCTGTTTGTTCCTTTTCCACTTTATCTTTTTCAAATCACCCCAATGTTCCTCTGTTGTCATTTTTGCCAGACACTTCTGAGCTAACCAGCAAGGTCACTGCAGAACCTGTATTGATTTTGCTCCCAAATATCCAAGTGTACAAATACAGATTTTACCAAGGGTTCAAAGAGCCAATGTAAACCCCACCGGACCCAGTGCAGAGCCCTCGGAACACGGAGTCAGAAATGGACTCGTGCAGGTTCCCTTGGAATAAAAAGGGCTGATGTGTTTTTGGGTGAGTGGGGACTGTGGCTGAGACCCAGCCCTGGGCACTGGGGCACAGGCTGGGAGCGCCACCGCAGCACCAACATGTCATTTATTCACTGGGCTCTTCAAATACAAAATATTTTGCTTGGTTGATTAATCGTAACATTCAAACACACCTCTCAGTATTTCAACCCAGAGAAATTCCCTGTCCTTACTTTGAAATATATCCGGTGTAAATTTTCCAAACTTATCAGCCCAGACTGGAATCTCTTCTCAACCACAATAAATATCCACAATCTCCCTCCATTGCTGGGAGCCCGTGGGGCTGAGCCTGGCCTGGTCCTGCTGCTGTTGCCCACAGAGTTTAAACACCAGGCCTGGAGCTCACCGGAACAATGCCCAACTTGGGCAGGAACTTAATATTGGCAACTTCTTTTATTTCTTCCTGAGAATGACCGAATCCTTTCTGGAGCCAAGTAAGGACCTGCTCTCCCTCTGAGACCACGAGCAACATAAATTCATAGGTAAAACCAGATTTTCTTTTTTCTTAGCTTAGTCGCTACTAGCTACTGAAACATTTAAATGGGGATTACTAGGAAAAACCCAAACAACCAGCATGGATGGCAAGAAAAAGGGATCAGTGTGAGACTGTGCCTCAGACACATTTGTAAGAAGACAACTTTGCATTGTTGTACCAGATGCAGTCCCAGGGAAAAATGTATGCAGGCAACAGGGAGTTAAGTAAATAATTTTTTTCTTTTCTTTGTCGATGTGTTTAGTTCTCTTCCTGCCAAGACTCATTTCACTCTGCTATCTAGTGAGAGACACATATGGTGCAGTGAAATTGCCATCCAAGAAAGCATGTCCCAGCCTGTTGAGACATCATCAAATAAGATTAAAGCAAAGTAAAAATAAAAAGATAGAACGATTTTTTTTCTTTTTCTTGTACAGAGAACATCTGATGAAAGTCACCAAGGTACTTGAATGCTTCTAAAGGTTTTGCAACCATTTCTTTACTTTGCCTGGTTAAGAAAAAGGCAGAAATAACAAGCCAGTATCTCCTTTTTCTTCTTCAAGTTAGTGAAAAAATGTGTTTCATAATCAACCTGATGTATGTGAATAAAATACAATATTGCCTTCTCTGCTTCTGAGAAAACAGCACTTACATGCACAGAAATACACGACTTTCTGCATTGATGGCCTCTCCACCAGCATCTCTTGAGTTCTGTATGCAAGAATTGGGCCAGCTCAAAACAATCTGGCTACTTATCTCCCAGTGAGGAGCTGGACTGAGATGATCCTCGGGCGTTCCCTCCGACCCAGAATATCCTATATTCTATGACTACAGTGCACAGAAAGGTCCGAGTCACCTCCCAACCAGCATATCCAGGTGTCTCTGCCTAACAACTACTACATTACATGAAATTCATCCAGAACCCCAAACTGCAGGATATAAGTACGTGTGGAGCCCCTGCCTGTTTTCCTTACACAGGGATACTGGATGAAGGTGACTTCACAGGTTCTTTCCCTTTAAGTTTTCCCTTCAGTTCCCACACTATAAAAAGAAAGTACTGGGTACAGCACAGTCATCACCACTTGCTCTTGCACCTGGTACCTGCAGACAGCCTGTAGGGCCCGGGGTGGAACAGTTGTAGCAACAAGAATCATCAAGAAGCAACTCGGCAGCTCCTCTCCACCACTCTGAAATCAAGCTCTAGAAATGTTCCACTTCCCACCAGGAAAGCATCAGCAAACACAACACATACACTATGTTCTGTACTCTAAGTAAATAAACAGGAGTCTGCTCAAAGCCAAGAAAATATCCCACGGGAGAGGAGGAAGCCCAAATCAAATTTCATGTTGATCATGAGGGAAGTTCAGGGGAGCTTCTTAACCACACAGAATAATCTGCAAAATGGGTCCAGCTTCAGAAACAAAATATATTTTGGGTATTTCTCTGCCAACCTCCCGAGTTAGAACTGCATTTCCAGTCTTGTTTCCAAGCCGTCACTGGACCGCAGGAAAGCAACAATGCATCAGTAGCAGAGATTATCCCTGGCCTTAATAAGCTGTTGTTGGCTTTCATAACAACTGCAGCCTAGGCCGAGTCACACCGAGCTCAAAGACAATCTTACCAATAGCCTGGAGCAAGGATTACAGAAACAAGAATCCAAGGGGGGGTGGGAGGGAGCAAAAATCCCAAGAAACAGGGGCTAATGTAAAATCGTTTACATATTAACCTTCTTCCCTTCTGACAGTGGTCAAGTTCTGATTCAAAATACAAATTATCTCCAATTACTTCAAAAGAGGCAGTCACAGAGCTGTCACTTAACCTTCACCATCTGTTTGGCTCAAAAGCAAGCTGTACAGCCTGCCACTTTGACCTCATCTTTCTCTTTCCACACTGGACAGGCACCAAAAGAAGAGAAGATGGTTTATTGTTCTCCCGAGAAAACCCAGGGGCTCAGGGTGCCGGAGGGAAGGGCAGCGCTCGGGAGGTGACTTAATTTAACTCTTCAGGGGGATTTGTTTGGGGAGGATGAGTCTGCAAACCTTCCTCGCTCCTCCTGCCAGCTCTCTCCAGAGATGGGGTTTGTTTAAGAGTGGAGCCTCTCTGCGAGGAGCAGCGGCTGTGAAAGCACCAAGTGGGGGAAAGGCACGCACTGATTCACAATGGGTTCTGGCTTAGGGACTTCTCTGAATCCAGTAGCCAGATGTACATAGAAAAATATCAGCTATTTTAAGATGTCAAAGGGGAGATAAATCCTGGAAATGAAACAGCTTTCTAGGAAAGAGAGTAGCGCAAAATGTTGGGGGAAAGAAACCCCAAAACCCGAAAAACCCCAAACGAACCAACAGAATCCCAGAGAGCAAAACACGAGATGATGTGCAGTCTGAGAAAGCACAGCTTAAAAGTCCTAAATATGACCTCACTGTAAGATAAATCAGAGTTACCACTACTCTCAGCTGCACAGATCCAACCAAGGCTTCTCCCAAGCTGCCCATTAACCCTTGCATATTCCAGCCCCTCTCCTGGCTCTGGGGAAAGGCAGGAGCTGAGCTCAAACTCACCCTGGAGCAGTGGCAGTGTGGAGGACCCGGGACAAATCCCCCCCGCGGGGTGTCAGGAGCTCCAGGCGCAGAAACACAACCTACAGTGCAGAGGTGTTGGGAATACAACAAATCTGTTGGAGAAAAGAGATTCCAGAGGGGCTGGAGGGCACAATAATAGGGTGCAAATTTCTGAATGCCTCATGGTTTATGGGCAGCTTCTAATGCTTCTGCCGAGAAACATTACAGCATTTCCATTGGCTCTGATCTTTATTTTTAGTTTTATTACCCACTGCATAACATAAGGTTTCTTCTAGAGAGAAAGAAAGAAAGCAGATCCCTCTGTAAACAGGAGCAACTCCTGAACATTTCACATCGCAGTGGTTTAGCACGAGGATAATTCCACACCAGCTCTGAGAACAAACATCTCTGTCGCTGTGCAGTGCCTGACACTCCTGGCATCACTGGGCATGGGGAGGGAAGCCCCTTTTCTCGTGACACCGTGTTTAACCCAAGAAACGCACACCACAATGCACATGAGCCGCAAAGTTCCCATTTCCAGAGCAGATGGTAACAAGTCAATTAAACCCGCGGCGCTGAGGCGGCGCTGAGAGCGGCGTGAAGCACTGAGCATCCCGGTCGGTGGGAGAAAGAACAGGGCTGCAAAAGGTGCTGAACCAAATAATGATCTCAGACAAACAGCCCTGACTTCCTAGAATCCAAATTCCTTTGCTACCTTTTTAAGAAGGCAGACAGAATACTGAACTTGATTTGCAGCTCAGAGCAGGCAGGAACCTCCCCGTGCCCCCGTGCTGGAACCGCCTGACACCCACCTCAGCCACACTGAAATGTTTAATTTTACTTGAAGCATTCTCCCAGGCCTATGTATTATTTGAAGTATAATGTACAGAATTATCTAATGAATTCTCAAATCAAATACTCTCATTT
This sequence comes from Aegithalos caudatus, assembly GCA_013389925.1. Taxonomy (NCBI): domain Eukaryota; kingdom Metazoa; phylum Chordata; class Aves; order Passeriformes; family Aegithalidae; genus Aegithalos; species Aegithalos caudatus. The sequence continues at coordinate 578,077 of WEIU01019436.1, forward strand.
TGCTGCAGGCCATTTCCTGACAACAAACTAAAGGCACAGAGGCTGCTCTGTGTGCCTGACTGCTGAATTTAAACAGATGTCCAGTGGACATCAGCCTCGCTCACATTACCTCTCCCATTCACTCGCCTCTATCTCGGCCAGTGCAAACCCCCTTAAATTAAAAACAAACAGAGACTCAAGATAACAAAAAATACAGCGAGACTTCCCAGCACAGACAGCACAGGCCCGTGGAGAATCGCGGCCGTCCCCTCGCTGCCGGGAGGGTGACAGTGAGAAAGTCACCGGGGAGCAGCATCTGGCTCTGATTAGGTAACAAGCTGTAGCATCTGCAAACTTGTCAGTCCCCGGCCCACAACAAAGCCCAGCCAGCAGATCTGTGTTTAAAAAAGGGAACTGGCTGTTGGGTTTTATAAGACAAACATTATCTGTTCCATTGCAGGGTGCCGTTTTATTAAACGCCGCCTAGAAGGGGAGAAATTAAATGTGCTTGTTACATTTTACGTTTCATCTCAAGGAAAAAACCCATTTGGTTTTGTCTGTCAGAAACCTTTTTCCTTGTCTTTCCTCTGTGAAGAGCGGTGAGATACCAGCAGAGCTTTCACAGCCCACAGTAAGTAGCTGCTGTGACCCCGGGGTGCTCTTACAGCATTGCTGTTTTCTCTAAACAAGTAAGATAAAATAAAATAAAACAAAATAAAACTTCCATGCAGTGAACCCAGAAGCGATGAGGATCGAACCTACCACAGCTGAATTAAAATTTACTCATCCCCATGTTTTCACTTAGACACTTCAGCAGTGTATTTGACTATGAAAAGGCTTCTACATTTCAACATTTTTTCTTCCACTTTTTTCTGGGTACGTTGAGATGGCCTTTTTCTCCGCTCTGCCTTACTGAATGACAGCTACAGTTCTCAGCGCCTCTTCTGTACCCTGAAATGCATTTATACTTCTCTTTTGAAAAATGAGAAGAGAATACTCTGTGCCCCACATAAGACCGAAGTTCAACATAACTGAGAAAGAACTGAAGAATATTAAACCCGAAAAGTCAAATTTCTGCCCAACCTCACAGCTATTTTTGAACATCTAAGGGAAACCACCTATGAGCACCTCCACAAAACAGGGACCTGTAAAACTAAGCATTAGTCAAATCAGGAGTAGAGACTTAGTGCAGATCCTTCTGCGTGGTTCTGGGAATCAGTCAGGAATTAATGGAATTCAAGAGCTCCTCAGTCTGAGCGGTTTGCTTCTGAAAGCACTTCCCTCTCCCGTGGTGCCTCGGTCCCTCTGGGCCCCACTCCAAACCTGGCTTCAGCCTGCAGAGCACGGGAACACCGGCACGGGCAGGAGCGCCTCCGGCCAGGCACAGCCCCACGCCGGGATCCCGGCAGAAGGGGAAAACACCGTGCTCTTCTTCCATACCGAGGTACCACACAGCTCCAGAATCAGCACTCTGAGGGGAGAATGCAGGTGCGGAGCCTTTGGTTGGCTTTTTTCAAAGCCTTGCCGAGAGATGTGGCCTATTTATGCGTTGTGAAATACAAACCACATTATCAACCATCTTAAGGAAATGGATTGATGTTAAGTGATACTTGAGAATCCACCCCGTAGCAAAGCTCCCACACCAGCACAGACAGATAAGCAGAAAATCCTTCCTGCAAACACCGTGGCTGTCCTGATACAACATAAACCTGGAGGTCTGAAACCACTGTCATGACTTACCGGCCTGGAACACTTTGCTACATGTGAAAGGGACGAGAAAAGAACAATTCCTAATTCAGGTAACTACATAAGCTGCAGCTCCAAGTCTTTTTTGCTAATAACCCAAACGAACCTTCAGATCGCCTGAGACAGAGGATAAATAGAATAAAAGCCCCTACTTGCAAAATCAGGAATTTGCTGCTTCTGAAGAACGGCACGTGATATAAAAAGTAACAGATACGTTCGGTGTTGTAGCAATCCTTGCTGCTGTGGGATCAGCACAGTGAGAGCTGGAACGTGCTGGAGAAACCCCTGGGGATGGGTCTGATGGGAGCCAAGGCCCAGACACAGCCTGCCCATGCCCAGTGCCCACAGTGGGCACTGCCTGCCACGGAGAGCCCTCCTCTCTCTGCAGAGCGAACCTCAGCTCTGCATCTGCTCTTTTCTTTCTGATTTCAGAGCTTTCAGGATGCTGACAAGCCTCGGGTCAGCCAGCCCCGTGTGTCACAGAGCCAGTCCTCCCGCACATCTCTCCCGGTGCCTCCTGCAGTTCCACAGGGACCTGGAGGTACAGCTCAGGTAATTTCCTTTCCCTCCTGCTTCTCTATTCAAAACAAAACAGGGGCTCTTGAATGCTTCAGTTCTCTCGGCGTTACAGCTTTTCTCCCCCAACTGCTGTGATTGCCATTACGGAGCTGGCGGAGCCGGCGTTCCCCGACAACCATCTTAAGTGCTCAGCAGAAGGCCGTGCATTCCAACAGCAACATGGTTTGTCCATTATTATGATTTATTCTATTTTGCAATACAGTGGTAGCGAGGCCCCTGCCAGGGTTCCTGTGCTGGGCACATACAGAACACACAACACGCTGATCAGAAAAATTCAGCCTGAAGGGTCCCAGAAACCTCTCTCTAGGCATTGTCTCGCTCAATGCATTCGTCATTTTTATCATCCTAATAACAATTAGAATTCTTTTTCACAGAACTAAAGATTTAGAAGTATCCCAGCACCTCTACTTCCACTTCCAGATACAATCCTATAATTAACACAGCAACAGGCTCCATGATCACCTGTGAAATCTTAACAGCCAGGATTCAAAAAGTCCTTTGGATCCGAGGACACGCAAGGGACTTGTAAGCATCAAGATGATACAAACTGGCCCGCACTGAAGAAATAATCAGGCAAAAATAACACGATTTGACGTGATTCTCTTTCCTTTAGCTGAAAAAGAAAGCCCAAAGCAGCTCCTCTAAATGAGAAAAAATATTCAGAGACACGGTAAACAAAAAGAGCAGTATGGCCATGGATGCACAGTGTTGTATGGAAACAAAGGAAAGGTGAGGGGACGGCATCCATCACCCTGGAGAGCAGGCGTGGAAAAGTCTCTCCTATCTCTACAAGCAGCTGGGGATGATTCGCAGTAGACTTTTCTGTAATAAAATTCCCTCACGTTTCCTTACTTGGAAAACTCAGTTTATAGGTCAGTTAACAAGTATTAAAACCACAAGAGAACATGAAACGCACCACCTTTTCCTTTTGATCCTTTTTCCCTTTTGGATGAAAGTTTTGAAGTTGGGAATATAAAATCCCTGAATTTTTGTTATGTTTTATGCCTCCACGAAGGCATTAAAACGGCAGTTTGTGGGCTGAAGAAATATCCCCTAAGTGGCAGGGAATTAAAGCAAGCTGTCCCGAGCGCAGCCCCGCTCGCCAGGTGCGCCGCTGCCCAAATGGAACACCTCATTTACAAAACAAATCTGCCTCCAAAATTACCTGCCCCTCTTGATTGCTGCAAATGGTTTTCATCAACCTGCAGGGCCGTGGCCGGGTGTGCAGCCCCGGCTCGGGGGCCGCGGCAGGCTCCGGAGCGGCGGCAGCGCCGTCCCCAGCCCGCACAAAGGCCGCGCTCCCCGCGAGCGGCCGGCGCTGGGTGTCCCTCGTTAGGGCCGCGCCCCGCTGGGCACGGACAGAACCCACCGCCGCCACCGGACTGCCTGGGCTCAGAGGTTCTAAAGGGCCCCTGCTCTCGCAGGATGCTTCGGTTTTGAAATCTATCAAAGGAATCTCAAAACAAATTACATGGTAAATTATTATCTGTGTTCTGGCCTCCTCCGCACACCCCACTGTTCGGCATGAATGGCGGTGGGAGAGCCCTTGTGAAAGCGGCCAGATAAGCAGATTACGGGATGTCAGGTGCCTCGGGCTGCTCGGGCTTTCACAGCCCAACTTCGCCGCACAGTCCGCTCATCTCCCCAACGTGGGTCACGGGCTGCCGCAATTAATGCACCTCTAATGACCGACATTTGTTCCTTAATGGGAAAGGAATAAATGCGAAATACACCGAACAGGCACAGAGAGCAGAACGCTGTGTTTGGCTTCTCCAACCAATTCGCAGAGAGGGGAAACGGGCTTGTGAGGAATAGAGAATTTCTATCAGAAAGAAACCTTTTATGTAGCTTTCCTATCATTACCCACGCATTTCTGGCAGCTCTCAGTGTCCTCTAGATCCCAGCGCGCTGCCTAACAAGACCTGCTATGAAAACAGAATGCAGAAAACAAATTAGCATTTTGGAAATAAAAAGCCTGGCTTTTAATCCTATTAAGATCATGCCTTTTCTTTTTTTTTTTTTTTTTTTTAAAGTTCTCTGAAAGATATACTGATGTTCCATTACCATAACTGCTGAAATCAGCATTTCCTTTGAAAGAAGTTGTTAATATTTGGAAATGGTCGGATTTCCGATCCCGGGTTCGATTGTTATTCTGCGCTACCCCGCGAGTGCCAAGGTCACGGGGAGATTCACCTGCACACCGAGCGAAATGAATGCGCTCGGCCACAATACATGTATAATTTAACATTCTCCTCTCCAGTACCACCATGCATTCCGAAAAATATTTTATTACAATAACAAATTGGTTTCGAAATCATGCATTATGTATCCTGAAATTAGGTCTGCCAATGAAACCTGGATGTACAAACACAGCAGCAGCCATGCAGGGCAGCATGAACACAGGAATTATGGGTTCTAGAGGGGCTGAAAGGAACAATTAATTCTTCCCCTAACTCCAAAAAGTCCTTTTTTATTACTTCAATCTGCATAGTTAAAAAGAACAAAACAATCAATTGCTGCAAAATGCATTTAGCAATCCAATGGCATGTCTTTTTCTAGATGTCTTTATAGAAAGGAAATGTTTAAGTGCAAAGTGCCCAGTATATCAAAACATCCATTGGGGACTTCAGTTCTCAAGGGCAGGGCAGGGGAAAATAATACAAAGCTGCTCAAATATTTAAAAGTGTTAGTTATATTTCAAAACTTTACATGATAACATTCAAATGGGGGTTTTTTTCCCTTTAGATCAAGTTCCTCCAAATATTTCAGATCAATTTATCAAAAAATTCCTGCTAAATTCTTGATAAATAAAAGGAGTCCTTTGTCATTTTCTTTTTAGTTAGAGTTTAAAATTTCATAATATTGCTGAATTTTCAGCGGCAAATGCTGTAAGGTTAATGCACTTTCATGATAGATGGTTGGTTCTGATTTGCAGATTTCATTTTAAGTTAAATCTACATTGATAAATCCTCCTCTTACAGCCCAAATATCCTTTTTTCTCATGCAAAATAAGCATGTTTCTTGGTCAACTGACATTTTGTTCAAATGGACTTGAGGTAGCTATTTATGAATAATTAAGATTAAAATGTTTCTGTGATTCCCTCAATGCTTTTTTATTTTAAAACATTTATATCATGTCAAAATGGACTTATTCTTCCAAAGGTAACTTTCCATTAAAATAATGGAGAAAATGACATTTCTAATTTTGATAATAGCCCTGAATTCAGAATGAAAGTCAGAGCCTCCTGCTGCAGAGCACGAGGGGTTTTAGGATTGAAACCATGATGTGAATTCTCTGTAATGGTGTTAAAAATCCTGGATTTGAAGTATTTACAACAGGACAAATAAAATCAACGACATTTCCATTTTAAAACAGCAGCCCTGACTAAACCTTTATTCTGGACTCTGTTTCACTCAGTTAAAATTATTTGCTTTTCTGTTCTTTATGGTAAAAGAGTCTGGCAGACATTGCTATTAATTAGACTTGGTTCAATTTTAAACTTTAGGAACTATTTTCATGAATAGCTTACAAGCAGCTATTCAACCTGGACATTTGTTATTTCATTTTTATTCCAAGTAGCAAAAATGGAGAATACTCTAAACACAGTGTTTTGCCACAGGAAAGGCAGAAAATATCGAAGCCTTTACATTTCTAAGATATTTTATTTCAGTAAATATTGCATAAAATGAGAACCTTGACACTTCCCTGTTTGAATCCAAGTGCAACCGTTGCCCTCAGCCGCTGTTTGTCTGCAATTTCGTTGAGCTGCTCTGATCTGACCAGACACAGCTCGCTCGGGAGCAAAATCAGGAGAAATAATTTAATCTAATCAGGATATCTGAGAATGGGAAATGTTAGCAGCTTAATTTGGGATCTCTTAAAAAGCCTTTTGTAGCGCTATTTACTGACACACTGAAGCTTCTCTTTTAAAGCAATAATTAACAAATTGTTGACAGAAATTAAATGTGTTATTTTAAACAATTTCACTGTTCTCCTCCCTTTCTTTCCCGAGGGTGAGCCTGACAAACAGGGAAATCAACCCCACCATTAGCAGGGGGACGCCACTTTCCGGGGTGGTTTTTGCAGTAAAGAGACGTGATTCATATAAGTAATAAACAGAGCCCACGCTCTGGATTTTCAAACGTCCTGGCTCCTAATGCCGAGGTTAAATGATTAAACCCAGCCCTGCCTGCTCGCTCCGGCTGCAGATCCGTTCCCTTGAATTTCGCTGTGGGCAATTCAGAGCTGAATGGGAAGTGCTCTTTTATTTGTTATTAAAGTCCCTTGCTATCTTTCAGAACTGTTTGTTACACAGATCTGAGCACATACATGTATTAGGAAAATACACCGAATAAAGACAAGGTTATAAAAACTGGATGAAAATCGCTCAGTGTTCATTTTTCATGGCAATTTGCTTAACGAAAATTATCAATGGCAATACCTTAAATGAGTAAATACCACCAGTATCTGCCTTGTACAAAGGTAAGTATGAAACAAAACTATTTTCCAAAGCCTGCACGTAATTCTGAGGGAAAAGCACATTCCGAGGCAGGGCTGGGGGCTCTGGGCTCTGGACGGGCAGGCACTGGCACTGCTGGCTGGGAGGGGGCTCTGGGAGCCCCCACGCAGGTTAAAGGCAGAGCACAGCAGCTGCCTGCAGAGCCTCTGCACAGCTCTGCCTGACAAGAAACACAGCTGAAAGCTAAAATGGAAGCAGGTTTCTCCATCCTTTTCCCACTCAGGATGTTGTGAGCGGCTGGCGAGCAGGATGACAGCGGAGGAACACGCAGGATTTCTGCTGACAGGACCGAAGAGAGGGAGAACACCCGAGCCCAAAGCACGGCGGCGCTTCCCAGCCCAGTTTGGGTTTGTTCACAAAATAACCCTGCTATGATTTAGTGCTCGGAGCACAAAGAGCCCGAGTGCAGCTGCTGGGGGCTCCTGGCTGGGAGCAGCCCCTGTCCTGGTGTGACACTGCCCCACTGCTCCCAGCCCATGGGCACATCAGCCTTCAGGGTGGCCCGGGGCTGCATCCAGTCCTGGCTCTCTCCTGTGACAGAGCTCCTGGTAAATGCAGCCCTATTAATTAATGGTTCCTTTGGGCTGTTGGAAGCCAACTGATGAATATTTGTGAATGTAATGGAAAAGTTACGAACCCCAGGAATTCTACTTTACCATCATTATTTAGTCCCATGTAAGTTTCTACTGGGAAGACACTCCCCACGTTCTTTTATTTCACATCACTCAAGTATTTCCTTAGGCAGTCCTAAAATCCAGGCTGGCATTTATGTGCTCACGAGGCCATGGACAGAGAAGGAAAGCTGTCCTTCCTGCACCTGGGAACCAAATCCACTTCCCAAAGGCCACCCCACAGTAACACCCAAACCAAATCTGTTCACGTGATATCCATCTACATTTTGTACCAGCATGTGAAAATAAATTAAAAAGTATTTAAATCATATTCTCAAGACACACTAAGGGGCAGTGGGACAATTTGCTGCCCAGAGAACTTCTAGGAAGATGGCACAAAATGAATGCTTGAGCCCATGTTCAAAACAGAGATTTTAACTTACTTGGAAAGTAAATAATTTTTTTTCCTCCTCACTCTCATTACTGCTTTACCTTTCCCATCCTCGACCACTAAAAAACAACCTCTAGTTTGACTTCACTATATTGCTCCTCACTTCATCTAGACTTTAATTTTTACTCACAGCTTCTATCATTTCTGTAAGAGTTTTTGTTCCACAAATGTTGTTCTTCCAGCAAGCAGACCCAGGGAGTGAGATTTATTGTTTGTTTACCAAGTCATGGGCACGTGGGAAGGTTTCCTGCCATTCCTACACTGAGGCTACACAATGACATTTAGGCAGAGCTCGCTGCCAGGCCCCTGTGCCCGCTGTCCCCACGGTGCCTGTGGGCATGGGGGGCCCTGTCCCCCCTGCTCCCACAGCCTCCCTCACAGCAGCACATCCAAAGCACAGGAATTCAGGAATTCAGGAACTCAGGAATTCAGGAAAGGATCACTTGCATTTGAAGCAGCAATTCCAAGCAGGGCCCACACCAAAGCACTTTGGTTTTCCTGGTTCTGTGTTCCCTGGGGCTGATCCATCACATGGCAGAGTCTCAAGGAACCAGAGCCATTTTTCAGTGTAATGAGTTCACAGTAAAATAAGATTATGGCTTTCTAAAGCCCTTGGACAAACCCCCAAAGATCCCCCATGAGCAGAAAGAGACATACTGCCCACAGAGTCCTTCTTTAGGGAACAGCATCTCTGCATCTCCCCCTTCTCAAAGAGCTGAAGAGCTCTGGTCTGTCAGCTCCTGGTAGGTGATTGTCACTCCATCTCCCTTTATTCTCCTCAGCACATTTATTGAGTCCCATGAGGTCCCTTCCTCTTCTAAAAAGGAAGGCCTAAGAGACTGGATAGATGTTCCTGTTATTGTCCAGGAGAATCCAGGGACCAGCAGCAGATGCTCCTGCAATTTGTGATCTGGGTCACCTCTGAGCCTAGCACCCAGATGTCCCCTTTCCTACGACCAGGGTGCAGGACAGCAGAGCTGGAGGAGAAGGGAAGCACAGATCAAACCTGAAAAGATTATTTTTAGATTGAATGAAATACACCGCCCACAAAGACAGGGAGAGCAAGACCTTGGGAAACCATGGGACTTCTTTCTTTCTCTGATTTAAAGGAAAACACTGTTTCCTCTTGGCGTTGTTAAAAAACAATTCCCATTTAAGCAGTGACTCTGTAATCTGTACATACAATTTAATCCTTTCAAGAATCAGCAGAACCCACATCAATCAAGCCTTCATCAACTTGTAAAAACAATATTTTGATTCAATCAGATTCAAAGCCCCGAAATTCCCAACTAATTAATGCAGGGTCACTCGGAGCCGCTGAGGCAATGGCGAGCAGAGTGGTCAAATATTTACCCCTCACCACAGTAGACATTAGGACAACCAAAGGACCTGGAGAGTGGGCAAGAATAGATAATGTGACTGTCACTGCAGCAGGTTTCATTCACTGTGAGTATTTGGATAAAGAATTATTACAAAGGAGAGGGAAAAAAGCAAGTGAAGCCTCTGCTGTAAGCAGCATTCTCACATCCTGCTCAGGGGCTGTGAAATGGGCAGTGACCCAGGCAACATCCTACCCATTTTGGGATTTTTAACATGCATGTCTCCAGACAGTTGAGTTGCTTTGATTCTAGTCCTCCCTTGTAACATTCACAATAAATTACATTATAAGAACATAGGCAGTAAAAAATTACTGAAGAGTCCAAAGCATTGAGACCTTCTGCCCTGCCCGTATTCCTAGAAAAGAGACTGGAATTCAGCTTTTTCCTTTAAATATCCTTAAAATGTACACCCAGCATGCAGGATATTCTCTGCAGGGAGGGTATTTCCTAGCGTGGAGGGTGCCTGTGTGTGCTGCAGACACGGCTGCCTCGTGTCTCCGCAGGATTCCGTGCAGTTTGTTTGTGCAGCTTTAAGCTCTGCCTTGGAGGATGCATCTTGTGCATGTTCCCTCCAACACTAAAACCCCAGTGACCCTTTTAAAATGCAGTCAGCAAAGCAGCCAGAGCTCTCAGTGCAGGAGCTGGGATCCCACTCGTGTGTGCTCTCTGTGCATGGCTCTGTGTGCAGCTCAGGTTCCCTGACCTGTTTGTGGCACAGGGTGCCCCGAGCAGCTGCGGGCACTGCTGAAACTCTGCACAGCTTCCCTCTGCACTCCAGCTACTGCAGATGGGGACATTCTGGGATGGAACAGCAGCCCTTCTGTTCCTTGAGAAAGAACACTTGCCTGTGGATGCCTCCAGGTCCCAGCTGCTGCTCTGATGGGCTCCCCAGGCCGGGGGTCCCTCAGCAGCCCCACGCAGGGCAAAGCTTTTACTCCTGTCCCTGGGGAGACGCCACAGCTCCACGCTCAGGGCCTGATTGGCAAGTATGGGACCCTCATTTACAGCCTACAGGTTTCCACTCAGCCAGGCACACAACACTCAGTGACAGTAGCAAATTTTCCTGTTGAAATTACAGCTCTTTCTGAAAGTGTCACTGCTGCAGTTGCACCTTGGATATTAATTCAGCATCTAATCCATAACTGTTTGTAAATATGCACATTTGGGATTTATTCTAAGACACATCCAAAGTTCTTTTATCCCCTTGCTATCATTCCTTCAGTGATTCTGCAAACCAGCCTGAATACTCCCTGAGGAAGTGCAGTGGGATGAGTCTATTTTTAAGTTTTAAAATATAACAGAAAGACAAATTTTAACAATAAATCACAGATCAATGTACTAAGTGCCCTGGATATTAATAGAAACATCACCTCTCACACAGAAGTTCTAACACTTTTGCTACAGATATTTCAACCTAGTAAGGAACAGAAATTAAGGAAGTCTGAAGCCTCGACTGGTAATGGATATTCCCAGGAGGAAAGGCTTTTTACATCGTACTTCAATGCAAAGTGTGCTCCCTCCTCATTTAGTCTTTCCCACAGCTTCTCCCAAAGAACAGGATGACTGCTATGGCACCAGAGCAATCTCTCCTCAGGGTGCTTCTCCTTGACCCTCCTGTCCCACCTCAGGCACTGCACTGGCCCTGGCCTTGGGGCTCTCAGTTACTGCAGCTTCTGCCCGTGGATCCTGCAGGCTCCCAAATCCATGCCCCCACCCTGCACTTGGCCATGAAGCCATTACCCTGGCAGTGCCCTGCCTCCCCAAGTCAGCACATGTGGCACCTGCCACTGCCACCTTTTTGTCCCCTGCCCTCTGAGCCTGCCCTTATGCACCTCCCCACTCACTTCACCCAGCCTCCCTTCATCTTTACTCCACTGACATCCATCGTGGGGTTAGGACCAGAAATTCCTCTGGAAATTAGCTTTTGTCTCACTGTCTAAAATAATTGATTTATTAATTATTTTTTTCTACCAGAATTAAGGAGCTTAAATAGCAGCAAGATGGGAACATGCCAAGAGCAGGCAACTGTCACTGCTCCGTAGGCTGCCTCATTTTTCTCTCCACAATCCTCACTATATATCTCAAACCAGTGCATAAGCTTTCGGAAGCAGGGCTTGGCTTTTCTATAGACTCCGTTAAAACAAACTACATAATAAAAATAACTGATGTTTGAAATGTAATTGGTCACTAGAATTTGCAAATCAGTAAGATAAAAGTAGAACAGCTCTGTAAATCAAGGGGTGATGAATTGACCCAGCCTGGAATAAGCTGAGCAGCCCCTGTCAGTGTGTCACCCAGCGTGTATTTACAGTCAGGAGGCACTTGCCTACACAGGAGAATTTGCAATTCCTGATTCTAATCTCCAAAAGCAACACACTCCACATGGCAACAGATGGATCATCAGCACAGGGTGTGTAGGCAGCACCCCACACCCTGCTTGGAGGTCAGCATTTGATTTCATAGAGGGACAGAACCCCAGAATGGTTTGGGCTGGGAGGGACCTTAACACAACCCGGGCTAAGGGAAGGTGTCCCCTGCCCGTGGCATGGGGTGGGGCTGGATGGTTTGAAGTCCCTTCCCACCAGAACCATCCTGGAATTTTGTGATTGTGTGATCACTAGCAACAACCCCTGTCCAGCTGCAGGCCACCAGAGCCCCCACAGCAGCGTGAAGGTGAGCCTGGCACTGCCCAGCCTGAAGAATGGGGCAGCCACAGGGCACAGCCAGGTCTTCCAGAGCCTTCAGCCATGTGGGTTCCTGTGCTCCACCAACACAGGCAGAAAGGCGGCTGCAGAGGAGTCCCCTGGCACTGCTGGTACCGTGCAGCCCAAAGGCTTCCACGGAGCTAAACAGGAACTGTTTTCTCTCTTTGCATCTCATCTGTTTGTACAAAGTGAGCAAGAAATCTATAAAGGACTAATTAAGACAAAATGTGTTAAATAAAACATGTTCTTCCACAGTTGAGGATTATATCCCAGCACTTTGCCAGTCTGAGGAAGCACAGGTTCACAGTGGGGAGGGGGAGAAGGAGGACAGAGGCAGCCTTGGCCACCCAGCTCTGAGTGGCATCGCGTGGCTGTCACCACCAGCAGCGCTGCCCCCCTCAGCTCTCTGCCAACAGGCTCCAGAATGGAGAAAAAGCAGCATTTTCCCCAGGAAGCTGCCAGCCCCCAGCCCTGATCCCAGCTGCATCCCTGCCTGCTGTGCCAGGAGCAGCCGCTTATTTACCTAATAGACTCTAAAAGGTATCAAGGGAGTCATTCCCTTCAATTGGGTCATTCTGACATATGTAAATATGTATTTAAATTTGGTAAATATGTACAGTATTGAGAGTATGCGGAGAATGACACTTCTGTGGAATGGGGCACCTCTTTCCAAAGGGCTTGTGCTACTCCAGGTAAATTAAGCTCCTTTCCACACCAATCATGAGAGCTGGAATCTGCTGGAGAAGAGGGCTCTCCTTTGTGAGCTGGTGTGAGCAAACCCTGCAGAGCTTGGCAGTATTCTGACTGCAGTTAGTAATTAAATGTACTGCAATAACCTAGTGGGTTTGACATAACATCTGATTTTAAGGGTAGAAATAAACATTCAGTTTCACATAGGAAATCATTCATTCATCCAAACAATCCCATTACTTAAGGACTATCTATATATATTTATATGTATATGCATACATGTGTGTATATACATGACACCTGGGGATTTGTCAGTTATGGTGGCCCCCGGGTGACAGCTGGACTCGAGGATCTCAAAGTCTTTTCCGGCCTCGAGGATTCTGTGTTTGCCCACGTGCATGAACCCCAGCTATTGAAAAAGCCTTACTCACAACGTGTGGGTACTTCTCTTCCCTGCACTTAAAATGCAAGCATTTCCCCAAAATGAAACTCTCGGAACATTTTTCTCTTCATTCATTACAAAAAACCCAACAAACCCTCGGTCTCTTCTGCCTCTAGCCAGAATCCCTCCTAAGACAATAAATGTGTGGATACTACATCTCTATTCCCATGGCTCTGAACCCCGAATTTCTTGGGCCACTGATCCAAGCAGCCCTGTGTTACAGAAACAGTTGAGTAAAGAGTTCTCCAAGTAAAACCACAGCCCGTTTGATGCACCCGGCTTAGAACCCTGAACAGCCCTGAAATAACTCGATTTTTGAGGTACTTATGGCAGGACTCATTTTTGTAGGAGAAGCTCGTCCACCATCCAATGGCTTGTTAAGGAACACTGGTGGGTGGGAGAGGGACAGAGGAAAGCAGAGTGTTTCAATGCTTACAGTGAAGAGGTTCTGAGCATGGCAAAAGCTCCCAAGGTTTTCTTTCACAGAAAATTCCTCCCTAGTCCAAGCTGGCACCTCACACTGTTGGTATCAAATGAGAAACACAATTGACTGCACTTATTTATATTACAGCCTGAACAGCAAGTGTAAATAATTTAGGATTTCTGCAGCTTAAAGGGGAAAATAAACCAAACCAGTTCCCAGTATGAAATGCTAAGTCCCTTTTTGGAGTTTCTGGACACAGTGCTTCACACTGAGTATTTATGTGTGTGTGTATTGTATGTACACAGTGTAGCTATGCACACTCGATTAAAGGAGGTATAAAACCATGCAAAACCCCAGTAACATGTTTATATTTCACTAAACATAAACAGTGCTGACACATTTCTAAATATAGTCTTAATTTCTATCTTCAAAAAGGCTGGTGAAAACTAATATAACCTGGATTTCCACATGCCCCAAGCAAACAAGTACAACCCTGTCATATTCAGGTAACCTACAGGTGATGAAGGGAAACAGGGAAGATGAGACGGTCCATAGGAATTACACAATTGACCTAACAACCAAAACTGTCCAAAAGTAGGAATAATTTTCATAATCCTTATAAAATCAGCCTTTGCAACCTTCAGCTGACTGTTGTTTGCCATTAGAGTCTTCCCTTAGATCAAGTTATACAATGAATTTCAGCTCTCTGCCACCTCCATTTCCAACAGATGATAATGAACATCATCTTAAGGTGTGCATAATACCTTTAGTAATGTGTCAAGAGAAGAAAGTGCTCTTTCCAACACAAGCTGGGTTAGGGTAGGAAACACAGAGAAATACGCAAAAAAAAAAAAAAAAACTGACGAACTAGTATTGAATTTCAACCTTCTACTTGCTTATAATATAGTATAAATAATTCACACTTGAAAATCTTCTTTTCAGAAATGTTTACTGACACAGCAAAAATGCATGTGAGGGGTTACTGACATAGCATGTAAATGCACACCTGAAGAGACTGGAGTGATCACCAAAAGGAGAAATGAATTAATCTAAGGAAAATGTCAGCCAAGAAAATACATCGTCCTGAGTGAGCCAGGTAATTAACAGCTCAGGTCCCCGAGTCTCCTTCCCTTCAGATCTGTCCGATGTTAGATGTGCTCCTAAACACCATCTCATAGTACAGACTTCTTCTGCTACCGCCTCACTCTTTGATCTGGTTTATATTTTGATTTGAAAGATACGCAGAGAAAATTACTAGGAAAAATCCACCATGATAGGGAAATGAAATTTGGCTCAGATGTTTTTGCTTTATGCAGTTGAAATGAGCTTTGTGGGTTAGAAGTTGTTAAATAATGCAGTTTACAGGAGGGGACTGGGCCGAGGGGCCAGGACAGGGCGCTGGCAGCAGGAGCAGGAGCTTCTCACCTGCTCTCAACTCTCCAGCAAACAAACAAGGGATTCCTGCTGGAGAGCTCATCCCACCGGGAAAGGCAAGGGATGGGACAAGAGGGGGCTGAGGAGAACCCAGACAGTGGCAGTATCCAGGTGCCTGTACCCACGGAGCTGAGGGACAGCATGGGGGTGGCAGAGGGGTGGCAGAGGGGTGGCACAGCAATGGCCAGGCCCAGCTGGGCACTGCCTGGCCCTGGCCGGGCATCCTGGGCTCCCTTCATGCCCACCACGGCCACCCTCAGTGACCATCACACCTTCCACGGGGAGAAAAGCACTGCAGGAAAGAAAAGGGTTGCTACTTCACACAAAAAAATGGTGCAGGGAAAGGCAGAAAAGCTCATGAAATTGTAACTGCAATTATCTTAGATTAGAATATTTGGCTTGAAAGATCTGGAGGGTATTGTTTTTGATAAGGCAGAGCCACTTGACAAGGCCTGTCACCACTCCAGGTCTCTCTGTTGTCAACTCAAGATGAAAGGACATCACAAAGAATTAACTTCAGCTTTTAAACATTTTGAAAATGTCAAAGAGGTCATAGCTGATCTATTTCCTTATACAGCATATTCACTTGATGAAATTTGTGGTAACAATGTGTTTTTACTTTTCATTCAAATTGGTCTCCGATGCTGGTAATTGATCCCAGGCTAATGAGAGCTGACAGGGCCCCGGTGCGATTGGCTGAGCTTTGTATCAATCACAGCTGCTGCCGGGCCACGCTGGGCACATTAGACTTTGTAATGGCACTAATTGGGGACTACAGAAAAACCTGCTCAGGCTCCTCCTGGAGTTTCCAGCACCATTTATTTGGTTTCCAGTTACACTAAAGCCAATTTAAGCCCTTTTATAACCAACACCTTCCTGCATGTAGGACCTATTGTTCCTGCCTTCCCACAAGCCGTCTAAAGAGTCCTTAAAATATTCGGCGAGATGACTCTAAATTAGAAACGGGTCCGAGCTCTGAAACAGCACAAGTAAAAGTAGAAGCTAAATATTTGTATTGACCTTTTAGGAGCGTTATCCAAGTCAGTAAAATATCTTAAAGGCGTTTTGTTATGCACAGAGAGGTGAAATTTTAAAATCTCATTTCAACAAACGCGTGACCACGTTTGCTAGAAAGGATTTTATATTTCCAGAACACATTAGGGTCTCCAAACATGAAAGTTAGCAGTTAAAACAAGTTGAAATGCGGCTGGATGGTGCTAATTCTGCCCCTACCCCCACCTGACTTGGAGAGAAAGGTCAGGGCTGCTGCCACGTCCCTCTCAGGGATGCTCAGAGCCCGTGAGCACCGAGCATGAGAGAGCCCAAGGATCCGGACATTTTCTGCATCAACTGGATTAATCATAACCCTCCATCTTGAGCTAAGGCAGGGGATAAACACACACGTGCTTGCTACAGAGAGAGACAGAATACCTGAAATGGGAAAAGAACCTGGCACTAAAGAATCTGAAGCACTCTGTATTTCAAGCCATAATCAAAGAAAAAAACAAAACCAAACCAAAACCAAATTAAAAAAAAAAAAAAAAAAAAAAAAAAAAAAAATACAAAAAAAAAAAAAAAAAAAAAAAAAAAAAAAAAAAAAAAAAAAAAAAAATTCCAAACCAAGACAGAAACAGAGCTAAAGTTTAGAAGCACTAAGGTTTAGAACAAACAGACCTAATTATGCTGTTTATTCTCCAACCTGAGATAAAAATAATCCTTAACATATTAACAGGACTCTTCAGTGATACTTCAGGTATTCCTCCAAGCAAATCGTTTAGTGGAATTATTTTAGGAAAAACAGCTCACACTCAGGTTTCCTCATACATTTAAGATGGAGGGGACATGAAGAAAAACACATTTTAATAAACTTCCATCTGAATTTACAATTATATGCTAAAAATGAAACCATTTACTGTACAATGATTTAAATATATTTCTTTACAGTATTTGGCAGACAGCGTGAGGTCACATCTCCTGTACAAGCACAGCTGGCTGAAGCTTTAATACGTGACCCGTCCTGCGAAGGTGAGCCAGGTTCTGAATGGAAACAGGAACAATTCCCAGCAGGAGCTGCAGACGTCACCCAAGGTGACTGTTCCATTCACAATTGTCTCGCTTGTATTTTGAGAAGTGTTTCACTTACGTGAGCCCCCGCTCCACCCCGGCTAAGCTTGATCCCAATTCAATTAGTCACTGGCAGCAGCAGCACTGCAGTATGTAATTACCCTAAGTATCATCTCCCCTTTCCCAAAGTGTCATTAGCCCGAGGATCACCTCCCCTCTCCCAAACAGGGACATCCTGGCACATTCCATACTGGGCTCACCCTGCTCACCAACAAGCTGAGCCCCTTGAACAATGGGCTGTCCAAAACACGAAGAGAACATAAATGAAATATTGACCTCAAGGACACGCAGGTTTTCCTGAAGGCTCCCCAGAAAAGCCTTGGGTCCAATTCCATGGACTGAGAGCTCAGCTGGACAGGCAGGGGAAGCCCCTCCCGTGCCGGGGCTGGGGGCCAGAACGAAACTCCCTGTGGGGAGGCTCCCCCTTTTCCTCTCTGGGCAGGCTTTGTGGGAAGCCAGGGCAAGCTGCCACTGGGGCTTTGCTGGTCCCGGCCTACTTAGAGCCCGCCCGGACCGTGAGTTCTGCACGGAACACAGAATCCTCAGGGATGGGACGGACCCTGGAGAGGCTCAAGTCCAACCCTCAGCCAGCACCACCGTGCACACGTGAACCAAGTCCTGCATGGGCCTTGGAAAGAAGCACAGAAAGGAGGAGGAAAAGGAGGAGGAAAAGAAGCCCTTTTCCAGGACAGTCCCACAGAGAAGTGAGGAACTCAGCAGGAACAGTTTTATGCGATCCTTCCAAAATTTCTACCAGGCTCTCAAGAAAAGAGTCAATCTCTTTCATAATTCAGTGCATAGTAAAAAACCCTGAGGAAGCAGCAAGGTCCCTTTGCTTCCTCACCTTCCTCTTAGGCCGAAACACATTGCACTGACATTGGATTTTGGCACAGCAGCGTCTAAAAAAGGAGGAGGAAAGTCCTTGACGAATATAATTTCCTCATCAAATTATATTTGATGGCAATAATAGCCATCTTCTATTTTCAGTCCTAGGATAAAAAATCAGCAAACCAACATAAAGGCATTTTACATCCCCTGAACTCTGTGGCCCCCACTTTCTTATTAAGAGGGTTTGAGGTTAATCAGTTTAAAATTGCATTGATTTATATAATCATTTTGATTCGGTGAGGGAATAAATTGAGATGAATTATGAGGTACATCTTAAGTATATGCTCCATTTTGCTGCTTGTTCAAGATTTGGATATAATACAAGGGAAAGTAACACTTATCCCACAGAATTCTCATGGATCTATGGCAGTCCCAGTGCCAAAGAGGTAAAGCAAAGTCTCTGAAATAATATTTAAGAGTGAGGGAAGATGTTAAAGAATAAATCAATTTATCAGCAGTTTATAAACAGAACAAAAAATATTAAGAAATAATATAATTCCTTTATAATATTTCTTACTCATGTTCAGTAGTGGAAGCGAATTATCCCGGCACTGCCATCATCTTCCTCCCACAAACTTGTACTCAGAGATCCCCTCTCTCCCTTTCAGAGCACAAGTTATTCTGGGGAAACTAAAGTCCCACTGAAAAGCTGATTTTAATCAGCTGCTTTGCCAAATTGAGAGGAATTTCACTAGAGCTTTTTAACCTACTCTGTGGTAGTACCTTCATAATCCATTTTCACCTCCTCAAGTTCTCTTGAGGAGGACAGAACAGCCCCCAGAAACCTGATGCTCCAGCACTAGAAATCCCAGCTGCTGGAAGCTGGATGTGGAACTGAGGGGCACCAGCAGAGCCCCTCCTTGTTTCCAGTGTCTGGCACCTGCAGGGCTGTCCCTGGCTCACCAGCAGAGAGGGATGCACACAGAGATGAAGCCCCAGGATGGACTCTGCTGCTTCTGTGGCTCCAGGAGAGCAGTTGGCATCTGCTGGCCCAGGATGTGTCCCAGAACAGCACCGTGGTGATGATGGTGCTCCTACAGCTCTGTCCCTGGGAATCCTCACACTTAGGCTGAAGAATTCCTTAATTAGAGATTTCAAAGCTCTGAGTTAGGGGTGTGGGGGAGCAACATCCCCTCATGCCCAGTAAAATGCAGACCACTGCAGTACTAGCAGTCAGTATTTTCAGGAAGAAAATACTGGATTATTCTATAGCCAATATTATTTGTTGAGGCACCAATTTCCCCAGAAACCTCTGGCCAGAACTAGAATCTTGCTCCTTTTCAAGACTGGAGCTGATTCTAACAGAAGGAGGGAGGGCTGCTCCTCCATCAGCTGTGCCAGGGGACTGAGGCCCCCAGGGCCCCTTCCCCAAAGGAACTCTGCCTCCCTGACTGCACAGCAGCCACAGCCCATCCCTGCCAGGGTCCCAGGGATGGGCAGGGCTGGGAGCAGCCTGGGACACTGAGAGGTGTCCCTGCCATGGGAGGGGTTTTAAGGTCCCTTCCCACCCGAACCATTCCAGGATTCTGTGAACTCTGGCTGCAAAAGCTTCTGTTTCCAAAAGCAGAATATTTTCTGTGTGCCTACACAAACGTTACTGCCACAAAGTAAATCCAGAAACATTCATTTCTTTGCAATTACCACTAATTGCTATTGAAGACAAAGACTTTAAAGATTTTTAAAAGGCCACAAGTGACCCTCACTCCCAGTATGCTGCAACTGCTCGAAAAAGCCTAATTTTCCATATGCCTCATGGCTGTATTTTCTTATGCAATTGAAAGAGCTTTGATTTTCATTGAATTTAGATTCCAATCTGACTTTTTTTTTCCCATCTGCTTTTATTTTGGCATCAGACTGGATTCTTGAACAGACACAAACACAAGCAAAATCTGCTAATTTCCCCAAGCCAAGGTGTACCGGAGATGTTTCAGTCCCTCCTGGTGAACACCTTTGCACTGACAAACCACAATCTCCTCTGCCCTCCTAACTGGCTTCGCTTGCTAAAAAAGAGCCAGCAGACACTAAGAGGTTGAAGAAACAAATTATATTTTTAAAGTGCAACATATTTTTTCCTCTGATTCAAAACAGCAAATGTTAAACCTAAAGACTCTTCCTAGTGCATGTTAGTGACAGGCAAAGCTCCCAGAGGGGTGACTGCCTTCAAAGACAGGTAAATGAGGGCCCATATAAAACAGCCAAGTATTGATGTTGTAGTAAAATTCAAGAAAAACACATTGGCAGACAAGTAAATTTGTCACTAATAATTTAATGTAATTTCCCTAAAATGGAGGTAATAGGTACTCGGGGAATACACCTCCAGGGTTTACATCAAATGTGCCTGTGGAAAATTGTGAAATAATATTTTTTTTTAAATGTAGATGCTTTGGCTGACATGTTGGTTTATGATGAAAATCACTCTCCTGAAATGATAAAGGGGAGGGGAAAATATCAGCTCCCAAACACACCCAACTTGTATCTTCCCAGAGCATCCCCAAACAACACCTGAGCCAGAGGACGCTGAGCTCGTTTCCCTGGGGCTCCTTTGGCCCTTCCCAGGCTGGGCTGTGACTCCTGGGGCTCTGCCACTCACACACACTGGAGCAAGGCACTGGAAATACCCCAGCACTGCACAGCTGTCTGCAGCTGCCTGTTTAGCTGCGTCCATACAACCAGGAGCAAATCAAGTATGAAAGTTGCATTTTCTCTGAGTGTTAATGCAGGATTTTTAGCCCAAATCCTGTGAGTTTTCACTTTGTACCTGCAGGATGGTGCTGGATGCTGCTGAAGAGCCCTTATCAATTATCATGTGGTTTCTATAAATGTTAAACAACACTTAACTCACATAGGTGAAATTCAGAGAAGGAAAACCAGAAAAAAAAGTCTCATTATTACTTTGCTGCTCCAGATAAAGCCACTTCTGGTTATTAACTGAAATTTCACTGTGCAGGTTTAATATGGGAAAGGCTTGCCTTTTTTTTTTTTTTTTTTTAGGACAGAAAGAAAATAGGGAAGGAAAATAAAAGAAAATAAGAAAGGAAAAATGCATCTGCCACAAGCTCAGATAGAGAGAGAGAGAGAGAGAAAGGAAGCCCCAGGGAAGGACAAGTGACATGGTTTGAAAACCAAAACTCCATCATATTCCAGAAAATTAAGATGATTAAGTTACAAGTAAATTTTAATGTTTGGGGGCTTTCTCAGTTCATGGATTTTCTTACTTGGAGTTTCACAAACTTTTGGGTTTTGTGTAGGTTTGTCTGGGTTTTTTTCTGTTAATTATTTCCTTGTTTTAATCTCACAGTTAGGCTGCACAGAGAATTAATATCTAAAGTTACAAATTATTCTAGTGGAAGTGAAAAGACAAATGGATATTTAACTTTTGAGCTTCAGAGTTTGGTAGAAAATGAAATAACAACAATTATATTTCCAGCTACTTGGTAATGTTTGGATCTTATTTGTCTTCTGAAACAGAGACTGATTTGAAACTTGTCCTAACTCAACAGACCAATATCTGAGCCTTAATTTCAGCAAATGCAGGAAAAAAGAGATGGAAAAGATAAGGTGGGAAATGTCTTGGTGTTTGTGGGAAAGGAAGAATTAGGCTGTGAATTGCTGGGGCTGTTTTTTTCCCATTTTTTTCCCAGTAAAATGACTGAAGAGGGATCAAATTCTGGAGTAAAATCTGTGACTATAATTGGAAAGAACAGATTTATAGTCCCAGAAAGTGATAAAAAACAAGCAAGCCCCCCCTGTCCCACTCCCTCCAAGCCCACAGACGGCAGCTTTTCCTCCCCATTACAGAGAGCACAACAAGGTCCCAAATTTCCCCCAGCTGAGCAGCTGTGGTCAGTAAAAACCCCAGGGAGTGAGGAGCAGGGCCTGTCCTTGCCAGCCCCGCAGACAGGGCTGCTCCTGATCCCCAAGCACAGGGCACACAGGGGAGGCAGAGCCCTGCACATCAGCAGGAGCTGCAACCTCTCCCAGCCCCGGGCACTGCCCCCTGTGCTGCTCTGAGCAGGTGCTGTAAGCACAGAGAACTCTGGCACCCCTCAAACACCAAACACCCACAAACTTCTGAACAGACAGAAAAAAAACATCTTTTTTCTCCTCTCCATTGCTGTTTAGCTTTGGAGCATTAAACCAACAAACAATACAGAGAAAATTCCCAGCTGCTCTGGTGAGAGCAGCAAAGCCAGACATCCAGATCCAAAGGATTTTTCTTCTTCTGTGAGAAAACGTCTCTTTAAAATTGCATTACTGGCATTTATGATTCATTCTGCAAATAGTAAGGCTTCCCTGTATAAATCTGAAATTCATTTCAGATATTTTGAGTTTAATAAGGATAAAGGCACCCCATTTTTCACAGATATAAAGAAAGATGCACCTGCCAGAAGCCTGACCAGGGAACAGACTGGGAAGATACTCAGTAAAGTTAAAACTAGGAAAAAAAAAAAGTATTGATACAAAAAAGAGGGCTCATCTATCATTTCATACCAAAAGATGGGTGTCATATGGTGAATTTAAAACAATAAAAAAGCTGTTGTTTTGGCTTCTCCAGATTGGGAGAACCAGTGGAGCAGCAACAGAGAAGGGATTCTGTAAGCACTCAGGTGTGAATGGGCCCTGCCAAGGCTCTTTGGCCAACAACCTTTATCTAACCAGAAACTGAAGTGTTTTGTAAAAGCTCATAAAATATTTAATTACATTTTTGCAGCAACAGATTAGTTTTAAATCTGACCTGCCCTTTGTGCCTTTCATCTGCTGATTTTCTCTACTATTTCTCTGCTGTCCTAAACAATCTCTCTTTTAGTGACTCCCTGGAGCACATCCCTGCACCCACATCCTTCCCAGCACCTGGGATCCCTCTTCTCTCATGCCCCTGCACCATCAGGGCCACGGGAGCACTCCAAACTCAGGCCTGCCCTTCCAGGAGGCTGACAGGGAACACACCATCACAACACAACTACTCAAAAGCAAATCTATCAAGATGGAAGAGATTATAAACTCTAATTTTAAATAATCCACAAGTGATGAGCATTTTACTTACAACACTTTAGTTTCTAAATTTTGTTGCTTACTCAACAAAACCTTGAGGTAATTTACTTTAGTATGAACCTTTGCAGAGTATTTAATTCTTCCTCTGACTGTTCTCTAGTTTTCCATAATATTTTGTGTATGAATCCTTCCCAGAGATGAAGATTGTACAACAGCAGCCTTTGATACACAGAGACACCAGCCAGGAAATTGGAAGTCCAGGCTGAGCTTCATCCTTCATTTACACCACAGCTGAGAGGGGGAGAGCAGAGACACCGAGCTATGGACAGGGAATGGCTTAACTTTTAATTTCCTGGATGTTATCATTTTAAATAGGAGCCTTGCTGTTATTTAAATCTATCATAGACAGGCAAAGGGAGGTAAGAAAAAAGAAATAATATGATTTCTTTGAGCAACAGAAGCTGGATAGTCAAAGTCATTTGCTCCAAAAGAAAAAAGCAACCCCCAAGCCAACAACCCACAGAGCCAAGGCCCCAGGGGGCACTGGTTTCTGGAGGTCTGCTGGATGAGGTCAGATGGTGCCAAGGAGCAGCTGCCACCTCTGAAGGGAAGCTGAGGGCCAGTTACACATGCAGGGACACCCAGAGAGCTCCGTGCTCAGCCCTGCTCTCCTTGGAACCAGGAGTCTGCTCAGACTGCTGACAGCCCTGACCCAGCACGTGCAACACCTCCAGATCCCAGCTGCAAGCAGTACAGAACCAAATGCTGCGAGAACACGGCAGACAGGAGCCAGCCTTGGGAAGCCCAAAGTCCTGCCAGGACCCAGCTCTCGTGTTGTGGCAGAAGAACTCCACTCACAGTGATCTCTGCTTGGCAGGCTGGCCACCAGAGTCACTCACTGCCCAGCCTGAGCAGAGCTGAGGCTCTCCCAGGAAAACAGTCCCTGGGAGCTGGATCTGAGAACTCTGAGCTGTTGGTACTCACTGAGTGCTCCAATACCCCACTCTCACAAGAGAATGATGTTCACTTGCAAACTGAAGAGTTACACAAGTTGGTTCTGGAAAAAGCATGAGAGATTTTAAAGGGAAACTTTTGCACTTGATCACTTCATTTACAATGTTAAATAAGAAAAGTAGGAAAAGGGAGAAGGAAGCCCTGACAAAACAAGGAAGCCTTAACAGCTTTCCATGGACTTCACAGCAGCTGCAGCAGGTGAAACGGGACATGGAAGCACCAGCACAGGGAGAGAGCTCAGGCATGGCTCTGATTTATTGCCCTCTCCTCCACAAAAGTGCTGACATACAGCTCAAAGCACATTTTGACATATGAATGTACACTAGACCATTTACTCCATAGGTAATTGTACAATTTCCACTGGAAGACAATTCTCGGCTTTTGGTGAAGGGGTACTTGCAGTAATGGATGACACCTGAATAATTAATTATTCCTCCCCCTTCTACCTATCTCAGATCCAGGAGTCAATTTCTCCTCCAAACACTGCCTGGTATTTTTGAGAGCTCAGTTTTGTTATTAAGTTGATTTTCTGGATCTTATTGCTTAAATGTTGTATCTTTCGAAGGCTGGGAAAGTTTCACGTCCTGAATCCTGTGAATATGGAACAGTCTGGAGTTCCTGTCCAACCAAATGGACAGGGAGGATGGCAGAATCTGATGGCAATGAAAGCATCAGCGCAGTTCTGATCTGGCTCCACTACATCAGCCAAATGAGAAGTTTATCGGGAAGATTTATGTCAAGAAAATGTAACAAAAATCATCATCCCACTTTGTTATGTGGCCCTTGGTACTGCATTTTATTCTTTATTTATCAGCAGCAGCGGGCTCATGTAAAGATTGACTGTGGAAAGAAACACAGCATGTTATGTTCAGAAAACAGGCAGCCACTGGTTACACCATCCTGGTGTCACCACTGCTGAAGAAATTCACAAGCAGATACAGGAAAAATGTCCTTCCTTGCCTTGCATGCAGAGAGGAGAGACAGGGACAGCAGGGATGAGAAGAGATAACAGGCAGATCCGTGGGAGCATCTGACATTACACATGCCGAGAGCACCGAGCACTTGAGGACTCCAGCAAGTTAAAATCTCTTAACATCCACGTTGAAACCAAAGCTCCCAAGCTCTCCTATCGCTCTCTTCCTGAACACAGAACAAACTTGTTTCCTTTTCATCTCCAGGGAAGGCAGTGCCATCAAACCCTTCTGTGCCCCTTGTCCAAACCACCCTGGTGCTACTGCGTGTTCAGCAGGGCGAGCTGGCGATCGGTGGGGCGCTCTGCAAGTGACATCTCCCATCACAGTGTGTGATGGAAGAACAGAGACCCAGGGCAGAGACCCAGGGCAGAGACCCAGGGCAGAGACCCAGGGCAGAGACCCAGGGCAGGGCAGAGGGAGGCTGCTGGAGGCACAGCTCAGTGCACTCAGTGCATGGGAGGTAACACAGGGAGTGACCCCACCAGAGAGAGGACGTGCGCCCTGCCCTGACCCACCCGTGCCGCCCCAGCTGTCCCCAGGGCTGCACACCCTCCCAGGACTCCAACACAAACCTGTCATCAACCTGCACTGATAACCTAAAGCAAGTCAAAGCAGCAGTAGGATTTCTGAATGAGCGGGATGACAACGATGGAACATTTGTCCCTAACAGAAGGCAAACTCCCCCACACACCCAGCAAGTTTTATTTCTACCAAGGCAACTCTAACTGGCATTTCAAGTAGCACAGTCATATTTAGTTCCTGGCTTTGCACTAAGAAACGCTGTCCAAAGTAATTGGCTTCCATACTGGAGAGCAAAGACAAACCATGGAGCGTATTTGGAAAACCTCAACATCTGGTTATAGTAATAACCTCATAAAGAGAGAATTTTAACCGACCCATTTCCTTCTGTCCTTCCAAACATCAGGAGCAGAGATGTCATCAAGCCCTTTTTTGTCCTTTAGCATCCCAGTGATCGACCCAAGAGATCACTGTAAAAAGCCCATGTCCTCAGCTGCTCGGTGGGAAAAGGGCTTTGTTAGTCTCCATCAGTGACTTCTGAAACAGAAATGACAACTCCCCCTGATAATCTGCAACATTCTGCAGCCCTCAGCATGGCTGGGATAATTACATGTGACTGGGAGACCAGGAGAAAAGCAGAGCCAAGGCTGCTCCCCAGCACCAGGGCAGTGACAAAGCTCTTCCAAAGGACACAGCCCTGGGCTGCACCAGCCACAGCTGCCACAACAAACACTTTTTTTGTGCCAAAAAATCCACTTTTTAAAAAGCCCATATAAAATTATTTTTAAACACACCTGAGATTTGCAATTTGGGGTTCCCACCTGTGGCAAAAGAGGAATATCAAGAACCTGGAGAAATTTTCCAGCAGTAAGGAAAACCTGAGTGTGCTCAGCTTCCACCATTGCACTGCAGCACCCCCAAGGTTGGGATTTTAGCAACTCGGAGCACTTTAAATGTTAGTGATGGAATTCCCACATCAAACAGCCCTTTACTTGGGAGCAGGGGCCAGAGACTTCACAGCCTGAGAGCTCAGAAAAATCCCAAGGTACACAGCCATGGGGAGGTTTCTCTTATCAGGCACAGAACAATTAAATTGGTACTTTTCATTTTTAGCTAAGTCCTGTATATTTTTCAGTACCAATTTTCCAATAAACATCTATGGATAATTTGCAAGGTGGAATTCTGTGCATTTACTAGGAAGCCCAACTGCTGTTAGCAACATTCCTAGAAATTTGCTCTCTATTTTGAGGCTCCACACCTGCACTAACCCTGTGTTCACCAGCAGCATTTCCCTGTTTTCTGCTTTCACTTTGCAAGACCCCAGAAATTGAAGACTGCTGGCGCCTAGGAAAAGAGTCAGCCCTTTTAATATTGTCTTCCACAGAACAGTGAACAAAGAAACCCGTGCAATAATCTCTGCACCAAAGCCACATTTCTACTTTGGCTGTTCCAGTTACACAGGGAAAAAAACCTTAAAAATATCCAGGCTTGAAATTCCAGGCATTCAGTGACAGGGATCACACAATCTCTGGAGATGCTGCTTTAGCAGACATGGACACATGCTGCAAAAACACACATCTTTTATTTATTTTCATTATACACCAGACTCCTGCTCTTTTCCTATTTTCACAACTTACAGTTCTTTATTTTTTTAATGAAGGCACAACTTTGGATTATCGATTATTAAAATGTACATTAATGATAAAAGATGACCTTAAAAATTATTCGGGTTTGTCACTAAAATGGACCTGGGCCCATCATTATTTATACAGTATGATTTTTAATTATCTGCAGATTTGCAAAATTGTTTCATACCTTTATGATTAATGGGTTGACTCTTATGTGATTCCAACTACACCACAACAGATGGAAGTTGTGGGTTTTTTCTATGTGTTTTCTATGTCCTCTGTGAATTTTAGAAACAAAGAATTAGCTCCAACATTAAACCTAAGAATTTCAAGTTTTCTGAGAAAAGGAAAGCAATCTAAACTGGAGAATGATGAAATAAAAAAAAAGGTCATAAGGTAAAACCCCGAGCCAATCAAAGCCAATGGCAAAACTTGTATTTGCTCCACTACGGTGAAAGAATCACCCCAGAATTCCTTCCCTCCATGTCCAAAGTGTCAGAGTCCAAAGGCAAGACAGGCACTCAAAGGCTTCACTGAGATCTGCTCACATTTAACCCTGACAGTTATAGTGATTTTTCATTCTTTAATTTAAATATTGCCATTTTTTTTCTGCCCATATCAACCAAATAAATTACTTCTCCCTCAGGACTCTGTATAAGCCAAGTGGGCAAGTTCAGCTTTTTCTGTCTGCATTATTTCTTTAAATTGATTTTTTTATATTTTTATGAAAAAAACTCCCTCCCTGAGTTAATTTCTGGATGACGGTTTGGCTCTCACATGAAAGGAGAAGCCCGGTGCACCCAATAAGGGTCTGTGTCATCCTCACAGAGAAATTTTGGCCAAGGAACAGAAAACCTTTCTGATGTACCATGAATCTGCAAAAGCAGATCACAAAGGAAATTCTTTTGAAACTGTAAATTCCCAGGTACCACAGAAGAACAACATGCATTTTTCTCAGCTTATCTGTGGGCAAAATAAAACCTCTTTATGAAATAATAAATTCTCCAGACAATTCCTGCACACCGGTTTGCAGCACAGAAAACACTGGAATATGCACATCCTTCATACTGGGCACTGCTGAATTCTCAAGAGAATTCACCAGGTTTTCCAGCAATGATAAATAAATGTGATTTTTTTATATGCCTCTCTATGTACGTGCATCCAGAGCACACCCACCCACAAGTGCTCTCTCCGTGTAGAAAAGCAGGGCTGCTTAAAAAAAAAAAAAAAANCTTTCTGACAAACGGGCATGAAATAAGAGGCCGACATCTGCCTCTGCAGGTCATTCCAGTCAGGCTGCTGCGTGTCACAATTCCAACTGCTCCATCCATCAATGGCAGCCCAAAAATTAACGTAGCTTGGAAACTCTGCAGCAAGACAGTAACAGCCCAATTGAAAGGCTGACCTTCGGAGAACGGCGGGCTAAGATGGAAAAATTATTTCATGCCCTGTACCAAAGCCAACACCACAGTTCAGAGGGATTTGCAGTTAATTTTTTTAGTTACAAAATCAGGTTGGCTGGTGAACAGCAGTGAAACTGCAATACCAGATAAGGAAACTGTTATAAAGGCTTTTAATTTGGAAGGCATTATCAATTACATCCATAGAGATACACTTCCGTGGCATTCAGGATTTTAATTTCTCTGGATTACTGATTAATATATTTTTTAAAAGCACAACCTATTCAGTGTTATAAACAACACTATTTTCTTGGGGATCGATTGGGTAAAAACTACAGTTGATTAGCCTGAAGCATTTAATTGAAACAGATAGCAACTTTTGTCAAATACACACTTTCAGGTCCAGTTAAACCAAGGAGACAATCTGTTTTAAAATAAATCCTCAAAACTGCAGTCTTGAGTTATTTGACACAGGAGTCAATCACAGAA
Source organism: Aegithalos caudatus (assembly GCA_013389925.1). Taxonomy (NCBI): domain Eukaryota; kingdom Metazoa; phylum Chordata; class Aves; order Passeriformes; family Aegithalidae; genus Aegithalos; species Aegithalos caudatus. Next base: position 607,065 of record WEIU01019436.1, read on the forward strand.
GTTATTTAACAGCCACGACAAACAGGCCAGGCCCTGCACAGCCCAGCTCAGAGGTGCCCTTACCCTCCAGGCTCCACCCCGACCAGGGCAGATTAATCCCTCTGTTAAATCACCTGCTAACACCCTCTTAATTGCTCCATAAGCTAATTGAACTGGAAGCTTAATAACACACAAATATATAGCTTAAAACTTCAAGTAGTTCAATAAAATTGAACCAATTAAAAAGAAAATTCAAATAATCCAATAAAATTGCCAGATCACATTTTAAATGTGCATCCCAAACTTTAGAAAGTAATTTATTTTTCCCAGGCCTTTCTCTGGAGATCATGGAAAAAGCTTACTGAGCGTTTTCTTCCCTTACAGAGCTTTTCTAATGTTATAAAATATTTTTCTTCTTACACAGGTAGTTAGTTCTGCAACAGCATCAAAGACACCAAGAAATCTGGAAGATGTAATTAAATAATAGGGCAGAACAGAAAGCTTCAGTGTCTGAGTTTATCAAAACAATAACACATGTATATTTTGTTTTACACAAAACTAGAAACAAGTATTATCCTGTTTAGATTGAAATATATTTAATGGCAAATAAAGCCCCCAAAGTAGTGAGAGAGCTAATTTCTTTCACCCTGGTACAATGATCCAGAGAAGAATTCCAGGATTTTGAGAGACAACCACCACCCAGATTTTAGCTTTGATGAGACAAGTTTGGTTGACAGTGTTGGGAAAGATAAAACTAAGACTGCTCCCTTCTTTTTCTTAGTATAATAAAAGATTTAATAAACCCATTTGCACAATAATCTACCAATAAACCATGGGCAGAATCTACCCAGAGCTATGCCCAGAGCAGCTGTGGCTGCCCCTGGAGCCCTGGCAGTGCCCAAGGCCAGGTTGGACATTGGGGACAGCCTGGGACAGTGGGAGGTGTCCCTGCCATGGCAGGGGTGGGGTGGGATGGGATTTAGGGTCCCTGCCCACCCAAAGCAGTCTGGGGTTCTGTGAGAACGAGCTGATTGACAAATCTACAATGTCTTGACCTGAGAAGTCCAGAAGCCAAAGCTGAGCAAACTCCAACACAAAGATTTGAAGTCTGACTGGGTGGTGAGGGGAGATTCTCCTCCTGGAAGCGGCAACAGGAGCTGGACCAGCACAATATGGATTATTTGAACACAGATTCAAGGCCTAATACAGAATCAGCCGGGCTCATTTTAATGGCAGACGTTATCCAGGATGTCAGGTGAGATGGTTTAACGCTCCTTCCTGGCCCTCAAATCTGCAGGCAATGAAATCATCCATTGGCTGCACTTTAGAGAGTTTCTCTGGTGTCCTTGTGAGGGATCTGGGGTGGCCAAAGCCCCACTCCCAGCCTGCTGCTCCTGGAGCAGGGAACTGAGCTCTCCTCTCACATTTTCATCACCCCAGAGAACCGAGTGGGCTTCTCCCACCAGAGAACATTTTGGGGTGCTCTTGGAGAGGGGCTGGGGACCAAATGTGCTGCAGTACAAAGCCAGCTGGTGGTGCTTAGAGAATCACTTTGGAAGTTTGTGCCTTGAGGAGAGCACCCGAGGTGGAACAGCGGCCACCAGGATGAGGGCCTGCCCCCAGCCCAAACCTCCACCTGCTGTCCCTCTCCAGCACCCCTCAGTTCGTGTGCTACAAGGTAAAAAAGGACACATTCTCCCATTCCCAAAGTTTTTGTGCTCCTGAACTGTGGAAGGGAGATCCCAGAGCTAACCAGACAGGGCCAGGAGGAGCTGCCCTTTCTCCAGGGCCCACTCTGTGAATGTGCTGCTCTCAGAGCAATCTCCAACCACACTGCCTTCAGTTAGGGAAGAACATTTCCTAATGCAATTAGCAAATTACCATTACCAGTCTAAATATTGTGACTGCAGGTATTTTGAAGCGATCTGACATTCACTCATCTGAAAAGCACAAATGCAGGTGCCTGCAAAAAGCTCCAGCACTGACTGGTCGGGTGTGTGCACACCCTCCCAGACACGCCGGGAGAGCAGAGAGCAGCTTTGGATGCTACAAAGAAAGGTATTTTTAATTATGAGACCTGCTCTCTCTTTAACTTATTTCAACTCTCAGGCATTAAATTACCAATGTAGTATCAATGTCCTGTCTTTAAAAGTGAGCCCGTTCTAGAGCAACAAATGGAAAATTGTCCGTGGCAGGTAACTGTAAGAAAATTATCACATAAAATCATATATGTACTAACCTAAATTTATATTCAACTTCAATAATAATTACAACTACATACACTAAATGTTAACAGTATAGTGACTAGAAATGGGGTTCCAAATTATTGTTCTTTTAATTGGAAGCTTGGGAATTGGGTGGGGGAATGAGGGAGGCTGGTTTTCACTGCATATCAGATGGGAGAATTGCCACACTGCATTGTGGTGAAAAACAGGGAGAGCTCCCGAGTGCTGCAGAGACAGAGAGGACAGAAAACGTGCAAGGATCCAGAGGAACAGAGGGAAATACACAATGGTGTCATTCCACAGTTACTGCACTGAGCACCTGCCGGTGCCCCACGGGCTGCCCAGGTGGCAGCAGCCAGGCCCGTGGTGTCACCTGCACACCCGACTGATGTGTGCTGGAATATTTCAGTGTTTGATTCTTCTTCTTGACAGAGAGCAGGGCTCCACTGAAAGCTCATTTAATAAAAATAATGCAATGCAAATGAACCTGAATCAGAAAAATTAGATTGATGGAAGTAGCTCGGTCGCTGTAATTACACAAGGTGTATTATTTCTTAAATTCTCTTTGCATTAAACATATACCATACATTTATCAAACATAATTAGCAGTTTAGGTGACAAGGATTTGATTTTTCTCCTGCAACAAAAAAAATCCTTCGACGTGGGTATATACATCTGAAACGTAATATGAACATTTTCACACTATCGTTGTTTGCTCCTCAGAGAAATTCCATAAAATCAAAGAATCAGAGGGGAAATACTGTGTGGGACTTACAAAGCAGAAGATGAGGAAGATGGCCAGGTCAGCCTTCTGTGGATTTCATGAGCATAAAACAAAATTAAATCAGTCCCAGCTTTTAAGGCTGTTAGTCAAATAAATCATATTTGAAATCAAAATAATTGATGATAGTCCAGATTTCCCTTATAATCAACCTTTAGTTTTTTCAATCATAGAAATAAATTGGTGAAAAAACAGCAAGAGAAACAGAAGATATAAAAGAAAATTGACCAAGCTGAATTTCCAGCACAACTAAGCTAATGAAGTTTTTCCCCTCTCTCAGTGTTTCTTGGGGGTTTTGGACTAATGGGGGGCTTTGTTTAGGTTCTGGGTAGTCTGGAGTGTTTTTTAAACAGTTTCACAGAAATAACTATATCAAAATAATGGCAGAAAGCACTTTCATTTTTTTTCTCTTCAAATCCCCATGGACTATGAGGGGACCTCAAGTCAAAAACCTTCACTTTAGAACAATAAATAAATAAACCCGCTAAACCCTTCCCAAGGCTGGTCAACTGTAGCATAAGTAATGCAAGAGGCTGAGAGATGCCAGATAAATTTGATTACTATAAAAGATGGGAATATGTTTCTTTCCTCAGAGAATTCACAAAAAGGGGTCAAAAACAAAGCAGCACTGAAAGCCAACAACTTCATTTTGCCAGCAACTCAAGGCGAAAATACAATACAATTCCACAGGAAGGTTTTATCACATCGCTGCAGACACCTCCTAATCTTCTATTTCTGAAAAAGGAAAATAGCAAAGATAGAGTCCAGGCAAAATGGGGCTCTTCTTTCTTTTCTGGAAAAGGCACTCTGATTAGTATATCAATTTAGCAAAGAGTTCAAGAACTGTTTTCTTCTTTCACCTGCTACCAGTGTCATGGAGGCTCTAACACATTTCAGTCGGGGAAAAAAAAACAACCTTACACTTCATGTTATTCCTCCAATTTGTCAGATTACCAAATCATTTATCTCAAATGCATTCAGGAACATCATCAGGAGAAATGACCCATAGTCCCTTCCTTGTTAAAGAAAAACCAAGTCCTGACTCAGTGTTAATTGTTCCAGCCCTGAGCAATGATGAAATCCAGAGACCCCCCTGCTCTGTTCCCTGGCTAAGAGACAGTCCTGATTTCACATTTTTCCTCTGTAAATAGATGAGCTCTTGCCAGCTGCTGTTACAACAGCACCAGGATTTTGCAAACCTCTCTGAAACCACTTTTTCCTTCACATGTCTGAGAGTGGCACTTGATTTTTTCACAAGCACATCGTGTTAGTGGCACAGTCGTACCACAGTCAGCTCCTGGCCCTTCCTCCCCAGAAAACACTGCCCTTCCAGCCAGCAGAAAAGCCATTCTTACTTGAATTTATTTAATTTCACCTTATTTCCATCACTTCTTCAAAGCCATCCATTTCTTCTTATTTAACATCCCAAACAATCCCAGTTCTAGTAAAACACAGGTAACTTATACAGAAGAGTCACAAATAAGATGTATAAAAGAAGGTTGATCTTGGAAGAACAAGTAACTTCCAGACAGCCTGAGAAATTCACTTTAGGCAACACTTCTTGCAAACAATCTGCTACAAAAAGCATTTTGCATGGGCTAACAGCACCAGTTGCTCTGCAGGACCCAAAACAGGACAGGCTTGCAGCACTTTTTTTGTGGGTATATTTTTCAGAGACTAAGATCCACACCCAAATTTGGTCAAAATCTGTTCAGATTCAGTATTAAATGCTTTGCAGTAATCAAGCAGAGTCCTTTACTGTGTCAGACAATTTCATTAAAAGAAAAAAGGCTGACTATGTGGTTATTCATGCTATTGCTTCTTATTTTATCATGGTCTACTACATAACTGCCCTGCAAATATCACATGACCCCTTATTTCTTTTTTTTCCATGATACATGCATTCCCAACCCCTCCATTTCAAGTAAAGCAAAGTCTAATATTATAATAACACATATGAAATACTACGTCCAGTAAATGACCTTAAAGGTAACACCTTCATTTTCACCTCCAAGGGCAGAGGCACCCCGGCCTGGATGCAGGGGGTTTCCTCAGAACTGAAGGTGTGTTAGCTCTTGAACCAACACCCCTAACCCAGAGCCACCTCCCCAGGCCTCCCCCAAGGCCAGCAGGGCCCAGAGCAGGGGCTGGGAGCTTGCCTTGGGAGAGCTGCAGGCAGGAGGGGCTGGGCTGCCCTCACAGACCCAGCACCTGGGGATGCAGGGCTTTGTTCATCACTTCACTGCTCCTGCACTTCTGCTCGGGCAGGAGAGCTCAGCAGCGGGGAAATGCAACTGCATCCATCAGGCAATTCAGAAACCCCAGACACTGAATGAAGGAAACAATACCGAGGTACTAAGAAAAGGGCAATACTGACTATCATGACAACAAACAAATCAGCTGCTGGCTTTAAAAGCCATCTACATGCTGTTCTCTTATTTTTTTCTTTCTAACCACTGAAAAGCTTGCTTGCATCAGCAGTGCACAACAGCAGAGCTGGAAGGAAGTCTGTGCTTTTAGAGAGCAGAAACACAACGCAAATATGCCAAAAAAACCCAAAAACAAAAAGCACCAAAGCAGGATTTATGAAAGTGTTCTCAATTTCTTCAGACACTGTGTTCTCCTTCCTAAAGAACCTGATGGCACAATATAAAAACTATTTCTCTTCCAGTATTGTTTTCAATAATAACATAAAAAATCCTGACCACTATCCATTTAAAAACACAACTAAATTCTCTGATAAGAGACTTGGAGACTTAAATATGCAAAGACTACACAAAAAGGGGGCTGAAAGGCCACTTCTAGAACATCTATAAAACTAAAATGCAAAAGCATATGCAGTTACCTGTGCACACATTCTTTAAACTCTCAGTATTATATTTTCATATTGACACAGATGTAACAAACTGAATTTCTGGGAAATACAGGCAGTTGACTAACCAGGATAGTGTTACTTTGGATCCCTGTGTGTCTAACTGCTATTTAAAACATCCCTATTTTACCCTACAGGAGCCACATCATGAAATGCAGGGGACACGTTGGGTGACTAAGCTGGAAAAGGAGAATGTTCTGTCTCCACTGCTGCCCTGGAGCTCCGGCTCTGTGCCAGCCATGCAAATCCATCCCTCCCCCAAACCCTGCCCTCCTGCTTTTCCAGCAGGTATCGCTCTCACTGCACCTCTAAAGCAAACCACTGCACTCCTGGTCTTGAATCCCATCGTTCAACTTTTGAAAATTCTCACTTCAGGACAGTTCAAAGCACCCTCACACCTGCATGGCAGTCTGTAAAGCAGCGCTGCTCAGGCTCAGAAACCCACACAAACCTAGAAAACTGCCTTAGGATATTTATTGATGCACCATCTTGAAAGATTTTTCTAATGAATTTTGTTGCTGTGAAAGACTTCTGCCTTTCAAAAGCAGAAGAGTTTTATAAAAAATTAAAAGTTGGCATTTCTGAAATATTACTAGAAAAACTTGAAGAACGTGGTCCAGGGGAAGGTGCTCCTGTCCATGGCAGGGGGTGGAACGAGATGATTTTTGAGGTCCCTCCCAACCCAAGCAGCCTGTGAGTCTCTGAAATAGCCTCTGCACAGCGATTTCACAGACATCAATGGCTCTGCTCACCCTGTGCATCAGACAGGAATTTTTCATTTCATACATCATTTAAAACTTACTGCAGTGATTCCACAAACCTGTCTACAAGCACCTTCTTCTTTCCCAGCCCCCTCCAATTCAGGTTATTTTGGCCAAAAGTGAACACACAAGTAGACCAGCATAACGGCAGAGAAGCAGAGCAACACTTAGCACTGGATAAATGAAGAGAAAGACCTTGTACCCCCAAGTAATATTGCATCTTGTATTTGAATACATCAAAATAAAATTATACTGACTACATCATCAGCAAACTTGCCCCAAACATCCCATAGCAAGCAACCAGCATTAGCACACGGGCGTTTCAGTATTTTTAAACACAGATTTGCATTTATATCACATTTTCAGAAATTGCTCTCCCAGGACAGTGTAAGAGTGAGACAGAACCTTCTCTTCCCAAAACCGTTTGTTCAGACCTCTATATTCTGGAGCCATTTACACAGACAGATCACTGACTGCTGCAGCTGCCCAGATAAAATTATAAAGATCACAATTATCGCTGCCTTTATTATTTCTGGAATAGTCCTTCAATGCTCAAATATAGAGATAAGTTCTGAAAATACAGAATTCCATAACGTCCATGCAAAGACTTCAACTCACACTGTGGCCACAATTCACACATCTCCAGACTGAGAGCTGAAAATCAGACAGCTTTGACCTAAAACTCATTGAAATAAAGCCAAAAACTCAGTGTGGAAATCCAAAGCCAGAGCTTCACTCACCATTTACGAAGGACCTCTGGACTGTAGCATCGAACACAGGACACTCACTGCCTGGGGCTAATTCAGTAATTCCTCTTCTCCTTCAGGATAAATCCAGAAAGTAGCTGGCACAAAGAAATGGAAAACACAATTTAGCAGGGAAGTAAACAAACAGAATTTCTTCTAGTCCATATGACTAACAAAAAAATCTTCCATAACATACTTCTTTTCAGGCAACACCAAAACATTTCTATAAACCCTGGGAAAAAAACCCTTTGATTTAAAGTAAAATAAAAGACAAGGTATAACGATTACCTGAATATTCCTAATACTTTTAACATGCTGGAACACATGGGAGTTTCAAAATATGGTAAGTCATAGCACTCAAATGTTCTTGAATTTTCAGCACAGCACAGGAACACAAGGAATGTTAGAAAATCTAAGACCGTTCAATGACAGCTTCTGGAAAGCTTCCCAGATAACTTGTCCCCAGTAAGCAGGGAATGAAAGATTCTACAAACCAGGAATAAACACACAGGGTTACCCAGCTCCCCTTGTGCAGCCAGCGTGTGAATGTGCCAGGCTGTTCCCAGCTCAGGACCTGCAGAACATCAGAGCCAGACCCCCAGGCTCAGCAGCTTTTAGGGCACCTCCAGCCCCTGCCCATGCTGTGCTTACCAGAGGTGGGACAGAGCGGGGACAGGCAGCGCCGGGGGGACGGGCAGCGCCGGGGGGACGGGCAGGGCCGGGGGGACGGGCAGGGC